>ML778374.1:1371083-1438476 GCA_009831015.1 Picea engelmannii | reverse complement strand
AAAAAAAAAAAAAAAAAAAACTTAAGTTGTTATAATGAAATAACAAGTAATCACAAACTTTTTTATCAACCATTTTCTTCCTTGTCGTCCGGTTTTATGTGCAGAATGAATTCCATTTTCTTTTCTTTTCTGTAACAGAATATTTGAAAAATAATATTTAATGCTAAATTAATTATTTCTACCTAATAGAAAAATTCAATGATTACATACATTTGAAGCACGTTGTTGTTGATATGGCTCCTCCTGCAATGCAATTATGTTTATTTCTTTGACCATCTCCTTGTACACTTTTTTGGACATTCCTACTGGCATATTTCAGATATCATCTCGTTGGTCCTCTTGAATTTTCATAAATTTCCTAAAAAAATAACATGACAATAAAGTATTTTTATATTGATATATGAAAACTAAATATGACAAAATTGATATATTAATAAATGAATACTTTATAATGGTCAGTGAGACCTGTCAAACTTGCAATAGAAAAAACATACAACAACAAAAAAGAATCGTTCAAAAATTAATATTCCTAAAAGCACTTTTTTAGAATGATTTTTTTTTTGTTGTTGTATGTTTTTTCTATTGCAAATTTGATAGGTCTCATTGACCATTGCTCTGAAAATGCTTCCTGTAGTTTAGAAATAACCTTGTTCTTGGAATCATTGGATTTAATTCAATATTTTAAGTGGAAATTATGTCTATATGTTCGTTCCACTATATCCTATATAGTTCTGTAAAAGTTTTTCCCCTTTGATTAATGTCCAACACCACTCTAGATGAGCTAAGGACCAATTCAACATCATTTACATCTTCTATATTAATTATTTTTTTTTGTTAGGATGACATAGAGTTCCCTCGTTGTTGGTTCCCGTAGAACATTAAACATATGTGAATTAATAGATTTTTTGAAACATGTCATCTAATATTCCTAAGTATATTATTAATGAAAATTCAAAAAAAAAATCATATTGAATAGTATTTTTTCATTCACCGGATTCATCCCTCTATAATTGATTTTATGATCTTTTGCACTTAGATCAGAAATAATATTAGACAGCTTCCTCATTTTGTGGCCTTGCATGACACACACTAACCAATACATATTAGTTAAACTTACATACAGTTCAACCATATTAATTTTGTATAGAATTTTGTTTTTCTGGATGTGTCATCATTGTGTCGACCATAAATTTTCTTATTTGAACTCTTATCACTCATATTTTTATCAATATACAACATGTACCATTCAATATATAAATTATTAATATATTTTATAAATAAATCACATAATTTTCAGTGAAAAAAAATCATTATAACTGGTGCGTTTTTTAAATACAAAGCACTGGTGAGTTCAATACAAGAACACACCAAAGAGTTTAATTTTTTTTTAAATTGTGAATTACAAAAGTGTGATATATATAGAAGACATCACAATGACTATAGTAGAAAACAAAAACATAGCAAAAAAATTAAACATTCATAAAAAAAACAATAGAAAAATTACACACTGATGAGAAGAAAATTTTTAAAAATTAAAACAATTATGTGACAGCATTTTTTGTGTTCTTTATATGAGAAAAAATTGACGATATTTTTTGTATGCACCATATTTAAAAATAAAATAAAATAACCTGGCTTTATCGGTGCTCCTTTGACATAAACGCACCAGTGCGTTTCTGTCGAAATGGCGCACCAGAAAATCAAAAAATGTTTTAAAACAAATTTTCAAATCAGAAACTATATAAAAAAAAAATGTCAAAGGGTCGACTGCGTTTGAGATCTGATGTAATAAGTGATCACTTTGCATCACATTCCAAACACTTATATATAAAAAAAAAAAAAAAAACCNCCCTAATTCTGAAGTGATAGAGGGAGTTAAACCCTAGGGTGAGATTTTGCATTCACATAAGGAAAAAAAAAAAAAAAAGGGTTTAAGGTAAGTATGATTTTTTTTTAATTTTAATTAAAATCCAAATAGGAATACAATTTGTAAAAAAAATTGTTCTCAAAATCAACGGTTAAATTTAAAATTTTTACTATGTAGGGTTTTGAGTGAATCACCATACCCTTCAAATCTTGATTTTCTGAATATTTATGTTGTTTGAAAGTATTCTTCATCTCCACAGTGCTCCCCGATATATCTCTCTTCCAAATTTGTCTCCTGTAAATTTTGGAAAAATAATGAAAATATTGAATCACTTCTTAATATTTAAAAAACTTTATGAAAAGGGTTTAGAGTGAATCACCATACCCTTCAAATTCTCATATTTTGAATAATATTGTGGTTCCAAAGTATTTTTCTCCTCCATATTGTTCCTCCGTATGTCTCTCTTGCAAGTCTCTCCATTGCAATTTTTTGCAAAATTATGAAACAGTGAATAGTTTTTTAGTATTTAAAGGACTTTATGAAATTTGATTATCGCTCTTTTTTTCACTGTTTAAAAAAAATCGTGTTTTTTTATAACTTTTTTCTGCACAACGATGCATTTATGTCAAACTCACAGGTGCACCCATATTATTTCTGACGCATCGGAGTGTCCATATTACATTATGCACCGGTGCGCCCATACTATATTACGCATCGATAACATATAATTCTTTTGTATTAACAAAATATCGAAACACGGTGTGGTTAATTTTTCAACGCATCGATGCTTATTATTAATATGTGCACCGGTGCATTTGTGGTTTATAAGTGCACCAAAATTATTTTAAAGTTACTTGAACTTTTATTTGCACATAAATAGTATATTCATCTCAAATTATCTTTTAGGATGAATTCACATTACTTACAATACTTCAGTATACATTTTATGTTTTATGTCGCCTTATTCTTAAAAATGGTTTCAAAATTATATTCAAACTCAGATTGTGGTATGGTCCTCGAAATTTATTTTAGATATGTACAGAAAAATTTATTGTTATTTTTTCTGAAATGCAGGGAGAAAACCTTAAAATGTGATCAAATGGTCAATTCTTCAAATTCCAGCCCATTCCATATTGCTCAAAGTCCATCGCGGAGTTCTCCCTTTCCATCTCCAGTAAGTTTAACGTATTTTATTTATGTTTATATTATCTAATTGAATTTTTTTTATCCATGTCAATCTAAATAAAAATGTATCCAAATTTGCAGGATCCTAATTCATAATCGAGTTCATATGTAGAAAATATTCCAGTATCAATTCAAAAATGTCGGAAGGTCTTATCAGGAGCAACATACTGCAAGCAGTTGGTAGATGAAAATGGACAATCACTTTACCCTGTCAATTGTGACATTCCATCTTCTAGTCGTAATCATGGGTCGATGATGGTAATAATTGTTTGGTATAATGTAATTTGAAACAAAGAAATAATTGCATTGTGCTTACTAATATCATTGATGTACTAATGTTCAATATTTTTGAAATTAGGATTTTGATGATGAGAGACCTACCTACCATCTTTTTTTGCACCCCACAACTGTTCCAGGTGGATATTGATGGCCACCCACCTTTTTCAAATTTCTCAAAACATTTTTTTGGCAATTTTGGCAATTTACTATTTTTAGCAGTTTTTAACTTATGGGGCTAGTTTGAGGGCCTAAACAATGTTTTTTCACGATAATGAACCTCAATGATAGCCTAAGACTTTGATTTCACCCCCTAAATGAAACTCCTCATCAATACCTTTCCAAAAAGCTATTGTGTGCCCTAAATGTAGATCATATGCAAAAGTTACGACCTCGGGAAGTTAATGTACTTACTTACCCCAACGGGGCCCACATGACTTTTGGTGCTTCATCTCCTAGGGTTAGGTTTTTAGTTGTCTAGGGTTTTGGCATTCATACTTATTGTAAAAATTCCTTCAGAGCCTCATTGTACTCATCTTCTTTTGAATTAGCATAGACATCACATCTCTTCTCAGAGATAAGTTGTCACCATTCTAGCAAGCTTGTTTGTAGTTTGCATTTTACAGTTTTCAACATATTTCTTATTTAATAGAAGTCTAGTTTTATTGTATCTATGTTATTGTTCACTGTGTCTCTATGTTAACATTATAAATATGTGGTTTCATTTTGTTCCTCTCATAAATCTAGATCAGTGGTATGAGAGTGGTCTTCTCCTTGTCATTTTTAATGCATGTCCCCAACATGGTCAAGAGATAGAGAGTTTGGTCTCGAGCTTGTTTCTCTTGAGGACAACTTCTCTCGCACACCCAATAAAATTCCCATGGAGGGTGAAAATAAATACAACGGTATAGGATATCCTTTCAAAAAAATTCTCGAGGAAGCCCGTGAGCGACAAAGGAACGGGATGATGGACAACTTCACACAAATCCTTCGATGCTTGCCGAAAAGTGATGCATCCACCTCAAGCAGAAGAGCCACCCCCTTCAAGGTACAGATCAATTTTGATATTCCTATATTTTGAGGTCAAATAGATGTGGATGTCGTAGATATATGGTTAAACCTTCTAGAAATATATTTTTATGTCCACAACTTCTCTGATAGACAAAATATTATCTTTGCACTCCTCAAGGTTGTCCCCCATGTCAAAAATTGGTGGGAGACTTTCTATGAGAAAAATGAAACAGAAGGATCCACATTATTTGCAGTTGCACCCACTTGGGATTACTTCAGGGATGTTATTAAGGAACAATACTACCCTATTAGAATTTATGACGACTTGTATACAAGATGGACCACACTGTGGTAGGAAAGAGACCAAACAGTCCCAGACTTCACCAATGTCTTCCATACCTTGCACACCAAGCTAGGTATCAAATATTATGAGCGACATCTAGTGCTCAAGTACCGCAGCGGTCTGCATAAATACATCCAAACAGAAATGGATATTTTGGAGATCACTTCCTTGGGCGTGGCCTATCGATATGCCATTAAAATCGAGTGGAAGCTTAAAAAAAGACGCATCAGTTTGGGTCTGGGAATATTTCACAACAGAAGAAGGGAAAGGGAATCCCTAACCCCCAGAACAAAGGACAGAGAAAATATGGGCAACCTCATGAAAACCGGTCCAAGCCACAAGAAAATAAGGACAATAGGAAGATGAACAAAGATACCAGGAAGTGGTGTGAATTCCATAAGAGCCCCTGACATAACATTGTTGATTGCTGCTAGAAGCATTCATTAGTGGCTGAAGTAAGAGATTATGAATCAGATGTGGGTTCTGAATCTAATTCAGAACTAGAGAATGGGAGATAAATCATTGACACAGAACCTAGTGCCATTGTTTCTACCACCAAGATCCATCCCGGTGAACCTGATGAGCTAGAAGAAGGAGAGAACCACTTTCATACACAGATGTAGGTGAAATTCACTCCACTACACTTCAGTGTTGATAGCGGTAGCTAGAAGAACCTCATCTTAGCAGAGGTCTTTAAGAGGCTAGCCTTGTCGACAAAACTACACCCGCAACCCTACACCATCAAATGGCTCCATCAATAAAGTGATCTTCGCATCAGCCAACAATGTCACATGTTGAACGACATCAATCCATTCAAAGATGATGTATTGTGTGATGTTGCTCCCCTTGAAGTTTTTGATGTTCTTTTGGGCCAACCTTATTTATGGAAACATCATGTTATATATGAGTCTAGGCCTTGCAGTGATATTATTACTTTGAACAGGAAATTGTACATGATAACCGAGGTAGTCCCACCTAGTGCTATTTCCTTTATCTCTGTCAAGCAATGCAGGAAAGTCATTTCTCAAACTAAGAAGTTTGTATTCTTCTTGATTCTCTCTCAGAGTGAGTGAAAGGTTGCAACCACATCCATGGCCTCTGGGGTCGACCTCTCCACACAACAAAAGAAAGTGGATAAGGTCGTGGAAGAATACAAAGACATCTTCACATCACCTACTGGAGTACCTCTTCACTGTCAGGTCAAGTATCCCATTGATCTGACACTCGGCGCACTACTACCAAATGGGATAGTCTATTGTCTCTCTCTGGTAGAAAATGAGGATATCGAGTGTCAGAGCCAAGAAATTATCCACAAGGAGCACATCCAACCCATCTCATCACCTTGTGGAAGCCCAATTGTGTTGGTGTAGAAGAAAGACATGACCTGGCGACTCTGCATTGATTACCAGGCCCTAAAAAAATCATAGTCAGGAACCAGTACCTAATTCCCCAAATCGAAGATCTCCTTGATCAACTCAAGGGAGGAAAATACTTCAGTAAGATTGATCTGAAATCTGGCTACCATCAGGTCCCAATAGAATAGACAAATGTATGGAAAATCGCCTTCAAGTCAAAAGAAGGTCTCTTTGAATGATTGGTCATGCCCTTTGGTTTGACAAATGCCCCAACAACTTTCATGAGGTTGATGGAAGATATCCTGCAGCCTTTCACTAATTACTTTTTTCTAGTGTATCTAGATGACATCCTCATCTACAACAAGACTTGGGCAGAACACTTGCAGCATATTCAACAGGTTCTGCACACCCTGCGGTAGCACACGCTATGTGCCAACTTGAAAAAATTCTCCTTTGGAATGGAAAGGGTCCAATACCTAGGCTACATTGTTGATGCGCGAGGTGTGCATGTTGATCCAGCCAAGATCCAAGTCATTTGTGACTAGCCAGCCCTAACCACGCTCACTAACAAGGATGATTTTAGGGGCTAAATTTCGCTCATGGGATAATTTTCCATGGTTTTTCCCAAAAAAGGATTTTCCATTCTAAAAATGATTCATCCAAATTCTATAGGATAAAATTATTTTACCTTAAAAATCCCAAAAATTTATACAAACTATATAAAATCCGTAGAAATTTGAATATTTTTACAAAAATATCGCCAAACATTTATAGTTGGCATATGAAGGATTAGTTAGATTTGCTAAGGTTTCTACATTTTAAAACAAATTTTCGTCATTAAAATCATCCCTCCTCACTGAGCTTCAGAGATTCTTAGGCCTTACCAATTTCTATCATAGGTTTGTGTTGGGATTCTCCCATATTTCATGGGTCCTCAGTCAAATAACCAGAGGTGGTGGTAAGGAAATATTTGTGTGGGTCCTATCCCAACAGAAAGCATTTGATGATATGAAGAAACACTTATTTTCAACACCAATGCTCTCATTACCTGACCTGCAACATCCCTTTGAGATTGATACAGATGCTTCAGACTATGTTGTGGGCACAGTCTTCACTCATCATGGCCACCCCATGGCCTATCATGGTGAGACACTATCATATGTTTTTTGTAAGTACCCTACTTACGACAAATAAATGTAATCCATTGTGAAATCTTTCCTCCAGTGGAGGCATTACATTCTTGGGAAGGAAACAGTCATCCACATTGTTCATAATCCATTGCAGTTCATGCAAACACAAGGAAAATTGTAGAATGACCGCCATCAGAAGTGGTCCACATATTTGCAGTAGTTCCACCTAAACATCAAGTATAAAACAGGAAGTACCAAGTGAGTCACTGATTTCCTCAGCTGACCTCCAATTGTGACACTCACCACAGTGCTAGACTCTTGTGGCCATGAGACCTCCGAGTGGCCCCACCTCTATGAGATGGATCTCGAATTTTCCAACACCTACCAGATGTTGGGCGCCAACAAAACTATCAATAATTTACATATTCAGGCTGGGTTGTTGTTCCATCTGGCCCATCTCTACATTCCATCAAGCGAGCAAGTGAAGATGATTTGGGAATCCCACTATAGTCGGGTGGTAGGACACTTCAACGTGGAAAATACAGTGGCAGTGCTGCAACGACATTTCTACTGGCTGAAACTTCGACAAGATGTCAGCAAGTATATCCGGTCATACATTGTTTGCGCTATTGCCAAAACAACCATCAAGAAATAAGGATTATACACTCCTCTGCCTACTCCTGGCAGGCCTTGGGAATCCATCTCAATGGACTACACATCGGGCCACTAGGCATGGAAATCACTATGTTTTTGTGGTTGTTGATCGCTTTTCCAAGATGGAAATTTTTGGCTGCCTGCAAGAAGAGAGTCACGGTGGAGGACACTGCCAATATTTTCTTTGAACGGGTGTAGGTACACTTTGGGATCCCACAAAACATTATCTTAGATCAGGACAGCCAGTTCCTCAACACATTCTAGTCGAGCCTCTGGTCACTCCTGGACACCAAGCTCACCAATTCTACTTCCTTCCAGCCCCAGCTAGATGGTCAAACTGAGGTCGTCAATCGGATGATCATGCACATCCTACACATGTACAATTATAAGCACCCTCACACCTGGGATGATAGTCTTCCCTATGTTCATTACAACTACAACAGATCCATACATAGCTCAACCTACCATAACCCCTTTCAGGTGGGGTTGGGATTTCAACCATTAGGTCCCATGGATGTTGTACTACCCCTTGTGGCCACCTAGGAAGACTCATTGCATGATCCAACTGTAGCTCAAAAAGACACCTAATTCATTGATAAAATCCAACACATCCTCCAACAACTTCAAGATATTTTACAGAATTCCAATTCCAAGTACAAGAAACGCCATAATCAACAATGGGTGCCACACCAGTTTCGGGTGGGAGAAAAATTTTGGTTGCAATTGCAGAAAGAACGCCTTACAGGGCCTCATCTGAAGCTTCATCCACTCTCTTATGGGCCTTACACCATTACCAAGGTTGTGAGTGACAATGCTTTTGATCTCAACCTATCCCCCTTCCTTGGCTTGCACTTAATGTTCAATGCGGATGTACTTCGGCCTTATTTTCCACCATTATTGGACACCTCAGAGATAGCATAACACTTGAAACCAACAAATATCAACCCTGACTACATCAAACATGCATCCACTGGTCATATCGTGGACACATAGATCAAGGTCACTCACCAGCAGAGGATCCAACTTTATCGAGTTGTCAAAGCAGGGCAGCTCCTGCACCAAGGAAAGTGGCTCACCCAGGGCCAAATTCAACAAAAATTTCCTCATCTAATGGGGGAACTCAATGCAATAGATACCATTGCTTCCTAAGGAGGTATGATTGATCCATGTGGATATCGGTGTCCACCCACCTTTTCCAGCAGGCTCAAAACAATTTTCTAGCAATTTTGGTAATTTACTATTTTTAGTATTTTTTTACTTTTGGGGGCAGTTTGAGGGCCTAAATGATGTTGTTTCACGATATGGAATCTCAATGATATCCAAAGGCTATTATTGATACCCCTAAATGAATATCCTCATCAATACCTTTCCAACGAGCTATCATGCACCCTAAACTAAGATCATATACAAAAGTTACGACCCTCAGAAGTTAATGTATTGACTTACCCCAATAGGGCCCACATGACTTTTGGCGCTTCATCTCTTAGGGTTAGATTTTGGATGTATATGGTTTTGGAATTCATCCTTATTGTAAAAATTCATTCAGAGTCTCATTGTACTCATCTTCTTGTGAATGAACACAACCATCACATCTCTTCTTGGGGATAAGCTGCCACCATTCTAGCAAGCTTGTTTTCAGTTTGTATTTTACAGTTTTCAACATATTTCTTATTTAATAGAAGTCAAGTTTTACTGTATATCTATTATTCTTCACTATTTATCTGTGTTATCATTATAAATATGTGGTTTCATTTCATTCCTCTCATAAATATGGATTAGTGGTATCAGAGCAGTCTGCTCCTTGTCATTTTTTAGTGCATGTCCCCAACGCGGTCAGGGTATAGAGAGTTGGGTCTTGAGATTGTTTCTCTTGAAGAAAACTACTCTTGCAAGCCCAAGAAACCTCCCTTGGTGAGTGAAAATAAATATGACGGGACAGGAGATCCTTTCAAAACATTTCTTGAGGAAGCCCTTGAGCGACAGAGGAACGAGATGATGGTCAGCTTCGCACAAATGCTTTGACGGTTGCTGACAAGCAACACATCCACCTCAAGCGGAAGCGCCACCCCCTTCAAGGTATAGATCATTTTTTTTATTACTATAATTGAAGGTCAAATAGATGTGGATATCGTAGATAAATTTTTAAACCTTCTAGAAGGGTGTTTTTCTGTCCACAACTTTTCCGATAGAAAAAAGATTATATTTGCGCTCCTCAAGGTCATCCCCCATGTCAAATATTGGTGGGAGACTTTCTGTGATAAAAATGAAACAGAAGGATACAAATTATTTACAATTACACCCACTTGGGATTCCTTCAAGGATGTTATTAAGGAACAATACTACCCTATTGGAAGTTATAATGACTTGTATACAAGATGGACCACATTGCGGCAGGAAAGAGACCAAACAGTCTCAGAGTTCACCAATGTCTTCCATACCTTATGCACCAAGGTAGATATCAAATATTCTTAGCGCCATTTGGTGCTCAAGTACCGTGGAATTCTACATAGATACATCCAGATAGAAATGGATTTTTTGGACATATCATCCTTGGGCGCGGCCTATCGATATGTCATAAAAATCGAGCAGAAGCTTAAATAAAAGACATGGAAGTTTGGGTCTAGGGACCCCTCGCAACAAAAGCAAGAAAAGGGAAGCCCTAACCCCCAAAAAAAATTACAGATAAAATATGTTCAACCTCATGACAACCATTCAAATCCACAATAAAATAGGGACAATGGGAAGACAAAGAAAGATATTGGGAAGTGGTGTGACTTCCATAAGTTCCCCCGGCATAACAATGTTGATTGCCTCTCAAAGTAGTCATTAGTGGCTGAAGTAAAATCCTTTGAATTAGATGTGGGTTATGACTCTAATTCATAACTAGAGAAGTGGTATAACCCTAAATTTCTCTACACGAGCATACCTGACATTTGGCCCTCTTACTTGCATTTTTTGCCAAGCCATCACTGAGTTGCTCTTCTTAAAAACTCATTTTTTTGAAGATGTACGCACCCTGCACCAATATTTCCCACGTATATATGCTTTCTGCACCACTACAGCCCGCATACGCATGCATGCTTCACTACTACAGCCCGTGTATACTTGTAAAAGTTGCAAGGAATTTGTTCAGATTGCGGGCTATTGGGTAGTTTCCCAACTAATCCACCGCCTATAGCCCGTCACCCAACCAAATAACCATCCTTTTTTCATATAAAAGGAGGTGTTGGGGTCTCATTCCATATATAGACATAATAATAGTGAAACTCTGCCCATTTCACATCCCTTCCTTGCCCCAAGCATTTGTAGTCTTGTTGTGAGAATTTCTTAGAATTCCTCATTTTCCCCTTTTTCCTCCATCAGAACCCATTTCATTTCCCAAGAAGAAGGTTGAGAGGAGAAAGATACATGGAGTTTCACTTAGAGCTTGGTGAAGAGGATCCCGAACTAGGTTCGAGGAGCAGTAGCCGAATTTGGTTGTAAGTGATCATTGTATTATCAATAAAACAACTACTTTTCTTGTCCCAAAACATGATGTGTTGAATGTTTGCATTTGATTTATGTTTTTAATATAACATCTAACCCTTGTTTATGTATGAAATGTATGCTTGTAGCTTTCTATTTGTCTGTCTTTGAATGCAGGCCAGCCTTGGGAGGAGGTTTGCAGTCAGCGAAGCCTTCAAGCGCGAGAGGATTGTCACCGGACACGGAGTGAAGGTACAGTTACCTGATCCTTCTCATTTTTATTTTCTTTCATAAGTCTGGGGTATGTTTGGGTAAGTTAGAGAAGTAGGAGACTTTTAAATGGTTATTGATATGCCTACATTGTAAACCTTGGTGTAGCCATAGGGGGGGTTTTCCCGCTAGCAAAACTGGCAACCATACTAGGGATGCCTCTAGGGTTTTAGGGGATATTTTGGGTGTTTGATTGGTTTTATACCTTTTGAGTTTATGTTGAGTCTATTGAGTCTTTTAAGGGATTATGGTCAGCTATTGGTGCCATACCATTTCTCCCTTCTCTTTCAGTCTATCTATTTTATTTCTTTTTTCAAGAAGTACAGAGGTGTATGCAGCCTGTTGTGGGTCAACACACATACATATGCACCCTGCTTTATAGACAGCCCGCGTACATACACAAGTTGCTTAATCATTAGTAGCGTACCTAGTTCAAGGGACTGTTTTTTAAGAAGAGGCAGTCAACCTCTTCCCTGATTGAGGTTTTTAATTCTCAGGGTATCTTGACAGAGTTTAGTGTATCTATTTTTATAGTCAAAGCCTGGGTTAGATGTCAGTTTGCTTGTCTTTTTGAATATTTCTTGTGTTTACTTCAAAAGGGTTTTAGGTGAGTCTTTGAGTTTTTGATCAACCTGTTTGGTGTCTTTAGTGACTCCCTATGATCCGAAATGGGCCAGAGGTCAGTTTCAGTCATGTCTAGTGTTTCTTTTACCCCCTTTCATTTTATTTAAAGAAAATAAAAATAAAAAAATTATTTCAAGTTTTTCTTGTTTGAAGCATTTTTTAAATAAATAAATAAAAGTTTTCATTTCTTAGTTTGGTAAGTAATTGGAGTTAGTTATCTTACTTGTTAGGAAAAAGAGTTCATTTTTTAAGTTCTTTAATGATTTCTTAGATTACTAAGTAGCTCGTAGTCGAGCGAAATTTCGTTTTAGGTCTTCCTTTCAAAGATCTTGAAAAAAGTTAGTTATGAAAAAGTTGGTTTAAAGAGTTAGTTGCAAATATTTATTGTTAATTAGAAGTAACCTTGTTTTCAATTTCGTTTACTTCTCCTCTTTTCGTCTCTCATACACATCACTAGTTTCATGGCCATATCCTTTGAGTTAAAAAAATCCATTTAAAAAGAATGCTAATTTAAAATTAATTAAACTTTTATGGTTGTAGGGTCAATCAACTAGTTTAGGGTAGAGCCTTGAATTAGGTTGGAGAGGAAACTCTTCAAGGATTATAAGAAAACATTGCAGTCAGAGCTAGGGATTGTAAAATTCCAGTGACGTGAAATCTATCCGAGACCCCCCTCTAGCATAGGGGCTAAACACGAGGTCGTGTGAGGAAAGGTAGCAGAGATAACCACTCCAAATCTGGACCGAGTGTAGTGGGGAATGCATATTGAGGATCTGTCGTGGGATATTGTCGTTTTCATTTTCCTACGGAGCTTCGTGGTACTAAAATCCATTCGAGATCCTCAATTGTATTCCAGAACACTTTCTTTCAATACCCTCGATAGGTTTCAGACTTGTTATCCTACTCATTGCGATCCACCTGACTGTCAATTGTACCCTCCTGGTGATTGTTTGCGAGATAGCAACTTAGTTTCCTTTATTCTAGAGACTTACACAGGTGACTGCGGGGGTATACCACGGTACCTAGGGAAGACGTCGGGCCATGCTTTGAAGAGTATACCCGAAGGGTTATTCCGTGTTCGAGTTGCACTTGCACCGGTAAGTTGCTCTAGTGTTAGCTGGCATAATTTTTCTTCCAACTAGATAGTGGTTTGCTTACTTTATCTTGTAGGAGATTTTCTAGTTTGTGCTTGGTTTTAAATGTTAGTTAAATCCGTATTGTGTCATTGTTCTTTTCACAAGGTGGAAGATCAAGACCTCCAATGGTCGCGAAGGCTTCAGGGCCTGCCACCAGTTATAATGGAGCCACCACCGCCACCGTTACGGCGAAGAATTGACCAACAAGGGTCATTTGAAGCGACCGGGCCACAGGAAACTGTGCATGAGCCAGATCCAAGAGGAGATTACTCGAATTTGGAGGAACCTATTGTTTCTAACTTTGGAGTGGAATCTCTCGAGCCATCCAACCCTCCTATCACTGACTTGTCGATGCCAATTTTGGTGCAAGTTGTCCCTCCAAGGGTAACACCTTACAAGCATCATATAGTCTTACAAGTAGCTATGGAAGAAAATGCTACTACTTCGTCAGGGAGTCCTCATACTCCCTCAATGGCTACCACCATAGGGGGTATTCCACCTCCTAACCCACCTTCATCGGTCCATACCACAATGGTCTCAACCACCTCTACTTCGGGCAGTGGTATGATCCCATCATTGGCGGCGACAACTGCTCCATTCACACAGAGTGCGACGGGCCCTCTATTTTCATATGGGATGCCTAGATTTGATATGAACTTTGTCCTTACCTACTCCACCCTACAGACCATGGGTCTGGGGGCAGGGAGCTTGAACGCTCCCTTGCAACATTCCATGGGGGGCACCTCAGCCTCCTATAACGCTATCCCTTATGGTGGGGGGTCATATACCTCCTCTGTCTCCCTTGCTCATTGGTGCTTTCCAGCCACTCGTCGAGTCGAACATGAACTACAGCTTGTTTGGAGCAGGAAGTATAGGACCATCTTCTTACACCACGTCAATGGGATCCATGTCTTTCTCTTTGTTCGGCGTGTTTGGTAATAAAGATTTTTCGTCAGTTATCATCTTGGTTGGGGGAAACCCTGGTTTTGGACAACATAATCATGTATAGGGTACTATTCCTACACATAGGGCGAGTACAAGAGTTTTATCCTCATAAGGACTTAGGAATCCTTGCCAGGGATCAGGTCCCTCATCAGGGATGTCGACCGGGGGAAACCCCTTCCATGCTCAATGGAACCTCGGGCAAGGCTCAGTACCTATGCCCATCAGATCGACAAGGGGCAACCCCTTCCATAATATTTGGAACACAACATAGGGAGCAATCCTCGTCCAGCCCTCGATGTCCAATTATGGGAATCATCCGATGATGCCCCAGCAAACGTTTTTTCTATACGTTGGTCAAGTCCATGGTGTCTACTAGAACCCTGGCCAGCAACCCAACTTTTCCCGGCAACCTGGTGCTATCCAAACTCCAGGATCCTTTTTTCCTGTACATAGTACCCAGCCCAAACTATCGTTTCTAGCAACGTTACATTTTCCAGACTTGTCAAGGTTTCTTAGCGACCCAAATTTTCATGATCCGCTTTGGCCCCCCATGCCAACTAAGTTTCCCTCAGACATTCTAAAATTTGAAGGAAAGCCTGGCGAAGACCCAGGTGATCACATGACAACTTTCCACCTATGGTGCTCATAAATCTCGTTGCAAGACGACTCCGTACAGTTGCACCTGTTACAACACACTCTTATCGGGGGTGTCGCAAAATGGTACATCAAGCTCGACCGCTCAATATACTCTTACTTTAGCGATTTGGCGATGGTTTTCCTAAACCATTCCCAACTACCCGTGAAATACGATGTCAGCACCAAATTGCTAGCCAACTTTGAGCATACTAAGGCCGATCATATCTCAGATCACATCCGAGAATGGTGGCATTGAAAGACCTTGATCAAGGTACATGTCCCACCGGCTTTCCTATTGGAGTGGTTCCTGAAGTATTTGGTACCTCAGTTATCCAAGGACATTGCAACTTCGGGAGTGTTTTCAGAGGAGGAGGCGATAATGAGAGAACAACAGCTCGAACTGATATACTCTCAGTCTGGCTTACTCTATGAGATTTTCCTAGATGCACCACAGTCCATCCTTGACAAGGCCAGACAAAAGTCTGGACCACATGCCGATGGTATATTTGGTTCAGAACAAGGAAATTCCATTGATTAGTTGTCAAATCAATTGCAACAATTGTCGATACAACAGACAACGGCCAGCAAGACCTCCAGTTCAGTTGCTCCCCCTACCCAAACATCGGACGTACACAGTGTGCAGTCGACGAACCCGAAGGACAACCAACATCCTGACAAAAAGAAAAAATAGTGAAACAAGAAGGGTAAGGGGGATAAGAAACCCAATAACAATGTTGGTAGGGGAAACATAGAAAAGAGAAAGTTGAAGTATCAGTGTAACCTTTGCATGGAGGACCACCTGACTCACTTGTGCCCTCGACTTGCGAAGGCCCAGAATTTATTGGCCCAGCAGCAACCTGTTGTGTTAACGAACCCATTTCCACATGGGAAAAATATGACTCAAGCCTCTTCAAGCATGGATGGGGGCAGTCAGGGACCCCCCGCATCTTCTAGTAATCCCTCGGTCGCGAACGTTTATATGATGAAAGGTGATTCTTACAGAGAAACTAGGGCACATGATTACAGAATGTCAGAATCTACTGAAAAGGGTAAAGAACTCGTAAACCCATCTTTTCCTCTCCATATTGAGAGGACGATGGGTGAAATAATGACACGCATCCCGAAAGGGGAATTCAAGAAAGATTCTCATAATCCTAATGCAAGGGTTGCCCAGAACCACTCTATGGTGGAGGATTTGTCACAAACCCCTTGCACGATGTCTACTTTGGAAGTCCTCTAGAGCTGCCCTTCGCAGAGAAATGATTTGTTATCTACCTTACGATCTAGAGAGACATGTAATCCGAGAACAATTGTTCTCGATACGACCGAATTGAAACCTCGTCTCCCATGCCATGATTCATTTCAGATAGTAGTGGCTTACACCACAAAAAAATTTACCCATAATATTTTCCACATGGTGTTTTATGAGGGCGCCTTGACTTGCATGATGTCGTTGGTGCGTTGGAATGCCACTGGCCAACCCATTTTGTCTCCGTCACCTACTTTTCTTACTTCTTTCAATGATCGTTCCTTCAGACCACATGGAATCATCCCTTCTTTCCCTATGAATTTAGGAGGGAAGACCGTGTGCATCAAAGTTGAATTGGTTGATGCGCCTCTCGACTACAACCTTCGGTTAGGAAGGAATTGGACTTATGAAATGCATGCAGTGGTTGCCATAGTTTTTTGGGTCATGTTGTTTCCACATGAGGGATGAATCGTAACCATTGACCAGTTGTCCTTCTCCAGGCCTAACCCTTCATCGGGGGCATCCACGGTCCCGATGATTGATAACCCTCAGCCTGGTGTCGTCAATGTGGGGGTTGGTTTGTGCCCACCTTTGATGGATACTTTCAATTACCCACCTCCTTCTGGCAATGTCAAGTTCATATTGGCTACCCCCGACCAGCCTAGGGATGAAATTTTTCAAGTGTCGCCATTTTGAATGACTTAATTTAATGATCTGTGGAGGCTTCCTTCCCCATCATCCTTAATGGAAGGGACAGGGAATCTTGGCATGGCCATGCCCTTGTCTATGGCATAATTTGCATACATTATTGTCCAGCAAGCTTCGGTCGACCCCGATCTGACTCCCACACAAGAATTAGATCCAGTCCTCGAGCATATTTGGGCTCAAGGTTCCCTCGCCACTACAGATTATTTAGACTTGGTCTTTCCCTCTGATGAATTGATTATAGAGGCATTGGCTAGTCTGGAAAGACCCTGGGAATATCTCCATCATAAAACTTATTTTCTCCCGGAGTTAAGAAGAATAGAGGTAGGTGAAATCGTGTTGACTATGACTGGAGACAAGTCTTGTCCTGTTAATCCTATGGCTACACATGTAGTCTACGTCGAGGGTAATATGGAAACTATCACTAAGACGATACCTATTGACATCTCCAGAACCCCTGGCATCATGGAGAATGTTTTCGTCAGAGCGGACTGCGCCCCCGAGGAGATTCAAATCTATACAAACTTATTTAAAGAATTCTTTGATGTTTTTGCTTGGTCTTACGAGGAAATTTCAGACATCGATCCAAGAATCGTCAAACATGAGATAATGACTTATCCTGAAGCCAAGCCGGTCTGACAGAAGCTTCATCCGGTGAATCCTCGGAAAGCAGCAGCTATTAAGGTTGAACTAGAGAAATTTCTTAAAGTCAGTTTCTTCTACCGCATACAATTGACGCACTAGGTGTCAAATCCTATTCTAGTTAACAAAAAACAGGGTATGATTCGCGTGTGCATGGACTTCCATGACTTGAATAAGGCATGTCCAAAGGATAATTTCCCCACCCCATTCATTGATCATATTTTCGATGAATGCGCAGGTTGTGAGGTCTTTTCATTCATGGATGGTTTTTCGGGATATAACCAGCTTCAGATCAAACCCGAAGACCATCATAAAACAAATTTTATCTATCCGTGGAGCACATTTTCTTATCGTAAGATGCCCTTTGGCCTGAAGAATGTTGGAGCCACTTTTCAATGGGCCATGTCTTTTTATTTCCACAATATTAGACATATAGTCGAGGCTTATCTCGATGATCTAGCATCATGATCTTGCAAGTGAGTTGATCATCCTCCACACCTTTGACTAATCTTCGAACGATGTTGCTACTATCGGATTCGATTGAATCCTAACAAGTGAAGTTTATGCATGACATCAGATCATCTTCTAGGTTTCATAGTTTTGACAATAGGGATCATGGTCGATCCTATGAAGGTTAAGGCAATAGTTCAGTCGCCTCCCCAATGCACAATCCCTCAGCTTTAATGCTTACAAGGGATAGCGAACTTTATTCAACATTTTATTGAAAACTATGTCGATATGACTAAAGGGTTCATGTGTTTACTAAAAAGGGAGTCCCTTTCTGTTGGGATGAAGTTGCTCAATTCTCTTTTGAAGCATTGAAACGTGCCCTTATGTCTACCCCTCTACTCTAGCCTCCCAATTATAATAAATATTTCTTATTGTACATGGTTGCTATAGAGTCGACCATTGGTATGGTCTTGGTTCAAGAGGATGATCTACTCGAAGAACATGTGATTTATTACCTGAGTTGAGGCCTGGTTGGACCAGAACTCAACTACTCCCATTTTTAGAAGCTTGTGTTGGCAGCAATGCATGTTGTCTAGTGGTTCTGTCATTATATCTTGCTTCGCAAAACCACTATCATTGCCATTGTGAATCCATTTCAATATGTTTTGACAAAATGATTCGTTGGCAGAAAGATTAGTGGTTGGATTGTTATCCTCCAAGAATTTGACTTGGATTTTGTTTCCATGAAATCCAAAAACTTGTTGGTCTTTACGGAACTTATTTCGGAACTTCTGGTCGAATCAGGTGATGTTACGCCCGAAGAATCACCTATTAAAGGCGGTCTTTTTCTGATCACATCTTCGGACCCCTGGTATGGAAATATACTAGTCTATATATAGACTTTGAAGTGCCCCACTTCTTCTTCTCATGACGAGCGTCAATGAATTCTCCATCAGGAACGAAACTATCTCATACTCGATGACACTTTGTATCATCAAGGTGTAGATTTTATTCTTCGTAGGTGCCTTATACACAAAGAAGAGGAACTCATTCTTAATGATTTCCACACTGGATCATGTGGTGGTCATTTTTCTGGGTTGGCAACAGCCCAAAATATTCTACGAGTCAGTTACTTTGGCCTACGTTAATCAAGGATTGCGTTGAGTCAGTCAAGAAGTGCCACCTATGTCAAATATTCTCTCGGAAGATGAGGGAACATCTTGCTCCCATGTTTCTCGTCATTGTTGTTGGTCCTTTCACCAAGTGGGGAATTGATTTTACCACTTGCCACATGGTTTCATCCAGGGGAATCATTATATCATCATAGCAGTAGACTACTTCACGAAGTGGGTCGAGGCTATGCCAACATTTAACAATGATGGTGAAACAGCAGCTCTCTTCATTTTTAACCAGATAATAGCAAGGTTTGGCATCCCGAAGGAGATTGTCACTGACCATGCCAGTCACTTCCAGAAAAAAAGTGTGTATGAGTTAACATAAAATATTGGGTTGAGGCAAGATCATTCATCACCATACTACCCATAAGCGAATGGTCAAGTGAAATTTGTGAATAAGTCCCTCAAGACTATTCTGCAATGAACGATCAATTCAGCCAAGTCAAATTGGCATTTGATGTTGTACTCAATGTTATGGGCCTACCAAACATCTGTAAATATTGTAACCGGTTTCTCACCTTTTCAACTCGTTTATGGGATGGAAGCAGTCTTTCCTATAGAGTGTCAAATATCGTCTTTAAATTTGGCAGTAGAGTTATTTCCAGACACTTCATCGCTTGAGAAATTCCTATTATATCTCGAGCAGCTCGATGAGAAACATTGTGATGTGGCCTTGGCTAACAAAGCTAACAATCAAAGAGTCAAGTGTCAATATGATCAGTTCATTCGTCCTTGGATTTTCTCTAAAGGTGACCTTATCCTAGTCTACGACCAAGATAAGGATCCCCTCGGGGTAGGCAAGTTCAAACCCATGTGGTTCAAACCTTTCATTGTGAAAGAAGTCTTAAAGAAGGGTGCTTATCATATGGTTGACTTTGAGGAAAATGCTTTGGCAGAGCCTAGAAATGGGATCTACCTCAAGAAGTATTACTCATAGGTTGGTCATCTGGGTGACTTCTTGTACATATGTATAGTTCTTATATAGTTAGTTTTTGTCTTTTTGTTTTATAGATGTGTCGTTATTTATGTCATCCTTTTCACCATGGAAGATGTCAAGTGAATCGGAGGTGTTATTTGGGTTTGCGGATGGTGTTAGCTGACACACTTGGAGGCTTGCTTCCGCATCTTGGGTGATTTTCATGCCTCAAGGATAGTTGCTATCTTCTGGAGGTATTTTTTGTAATATCCTTGATTCCGTTGATCGAGATATTTGCTACTGATCTATTATTTTGTCTTGCAGATCTAATACACTAGGGGTTTATGGATGCATTTCAGTTATATGTTTGAGATCTTGATGGTTATTGCATGTGCATGTGGTTTATTGCATGTGCATGTTGGTTATTGCATGTGCATGTTGCATATTTATGGTTTAAACAACATATAAGGGATGCATGCAAAATTAAAGAACATCAACTGCCCAATATCATGTATAATACGGTTCGAGCATGGAAATACAATAGCCTACTAGAAATATAGAATATAAACGTTAGCCAGATCTCATGGATCAGTATTGGAATACAATCAAATAACATAAAAATAGCCATGATCAGAAGATGATAGCAGATCTGATGCATGCACGAATGGATCGGTGAAAATATGTGATTCTGACGAAGTATGGTAACCGCTACCAGCTGGAAAACTCATCCGGAAGTTCAGACCATCGGAATACACTGGAAACTACTCTAAAAGAAATGCCCTGGCCTCTAGACTGAAATGGGTGAGTGTCAAATCTTGAATCTGGTCTCTAAGCCACTGGATCTGGACCCCTGGGGGGTTTGCACACCTCCTGGAGCACTGGATGGGCCCCAAAGGATTCCACCAATGGAATATATTGCTATATGGCTCAAAATTATCATCTCACCAAATAAGGAAATGGATCAGAAGGATTTTTCTGGATCTTCTCTGAAACTCTGCATGCAACACTAAATGTATGTCCGAAAGAGTTGTGTCCTAAATGGTTGAATGAGTCGATCTGCAAGATTCCACCATCATAATATGATGATAGATGGCTCAATAGAAGCACCTTGGCTGGATCTCAAATGGGTTGGAAGGAAACTACAATTTGGATATGGATCTCGTGCAGCTCTCCAAACCCTCAAACTGACTTGCGCCCTCACTGGCTGAGTTGCGCACTCTGCAATGGATACTCCTGAAAAGTACGTTGAAATACCTAGATGGTATCTCTGATGGGCTAGGTTGTGTCTCTGAACACCGAAACCGGTCAATGGTGGTGGTTTCCTCCAGAAATCCACAAAACAGTAAGGTCATCTCTCCTCCTCTGGGAACTCTCAACATCAAATCATAACAATGCATAATGAATTAGGTTGCTTTACCCTTCCTTTATAGCTTCCTGAAACCCTAATTCGTTGTTGACCTTTTCACTCCAAGTGAATTTTACTCTATTTTACTATTCCTTGATTAAATCACTTAATTAATTAATTAATTAACCATTTTACCTCTAAAAAGTAATTTATCCATCCTGATGGATTCTTCGGCCACTGAAAGTCACTTCTCATCATCTTATCATGTAGTGCTCTTCTTCTCGATTCCGATGAGATATTACACTAAGAGGTTTCTCCAAGTAATATGCCCATTATGACCTCTTAGTGAATTTAATTAAGATATGACCCATAATAACTCAAAATTACGAAAATCGTCGGAATGCAACGAAACCAAAGCCCAACTATGCGAAATGGATCCTAATGATGATCCATGCAAGTCGGGCCTAAATAAACCCCTCAATATCTCCCGAACTCTCTATCACCCCTATCTGGCTACTCGTGTAGGCATAACACTCTGAAATGTTGTAATGTTATAATGTCCCAAAATGGGGACATTACAGTCCTCCCTGTTGAAATATTGCTTGTCCTCAAGCAATAACTGAATCCAACTACATATGATACCAGGGTCCCATATCCACCTGTGTGACACAAGGTAGACTACCCTCAAAATGTGCTCTCTCCAAGTGCTCACCACGCATGACACCCACATGCTCTTGATGAGTAGAATGACCAATGGCCAAAGAATCTCAGTCAACTCCCCAAGCAACCACTCTACTCGAAACTCAACTCGATAAAATGTTGAACTATCAAGCACTCCAATCCCTAGATCCCATATCAGAATGTAGTGTACCCTTTTACACTACCGAGGTTTTCAACCTCTCAATTACCATTCTGTACACGGACTTTTACATAATTCGTGCAGACATTATAAGCAAATGCATTTAAAAAATTAAACACACTTAATTCTCAGAGTAAAATATGTATAAGTTACTGCTACAATTAAACAAGCCATAGCATTCAACAGTAACTCATTTACACAGTGGAAAACATGATACATAAACA
Source organism: Picea engelmannii (assembly GCA_009831015.1). NCBI lineage: Eukaryota > Viridiplantae > Streptophyta > Pinopsida > Pinales > Pinaceae > Picea > Picea engelmannii. Next base: position 1,416,014 of record ML778374.1, on the reverse strand, counting down.
GCACAGTCATGCCAAATGTGATAAAAACATAGTTCAGATACTTATCTTTTAACGACTGTAGGAATCACCAACCAAGTGCAGGCCTTCCACGAACCTCCCAACCGTAGACCACACTACTCCTCAACTCAACAGTGGGTCACCCCCAAGCTGGGACTGAGCTCCACCCCAGGGAAAGGAATCCAGACTCAGGCTAAGGTTACAGGGAAAACAATCACTCACAACCACTAGGAAGGAATTCTCTCCCAGGAATCTCCCACGCTCACTGCCCACAGACCCTCATTCCCCACATGCCTGTTCCACCCCAGGAGAGTGCACCTTCTCTGTCACCTGGATAGTCCTTCAGCTGCCAGTCTCCCTTACCTTGGGTTACAGGAACAGACCAGACCGAAAGTCTTTGGGTTCTGTAGCAGCTATAGGGTTCCTTCCAGGAGCTCTCTCCTTCCTCTACACACTCTCTCACCTGGAGGGAGTCACTCACAGGCCAACAAGCCTCACGCAGTCTAGAACTGCGTGCCACAAAAAACACAGGGAAAAACAAACCTAGGCTTCCCAAGGACAGGTTCAGTAGTCACAGGCTGTTCTCTCGGTCAAGATTTCAGAATAGGCTCCACGCACAAGCTCGTTGAGCTTTTCCTGGGCAAACAGAGACTCTTCCCTGAAATTGGCATAGACATTTCATTCAGGGAATGCACGCACCCCCTTTTCTCTCACAGACAGACTTCACGGCTATAAATAGGGTAAACACGTCTTCCTCAGCACCCAACACAGGCTTCCTCTCTGTAACAGACATACACCAGGTCTTCTTGCCAATTGGCTCGTACGGTTCATTCCCAGGGAATCGGGTCGAATGGAATGTCAAACCCCCCCCTCACGACTTATCTTGGCCGTTATATTTTCATGCACCAGGGTTGACACTTGTCACCCTGGGAACTACATGCGTACCACAGCGTACATCACCTTGCACGTTCCCTTTCCAAAACTTAGGATAAACAGAATTGCACATGTCTCTTTTTAAAATAATATTAAAATATTATTTCCCAGGCTTAAGCCCCTAGGCTCATCACTCATCCCCTTTCCCACCTTTCAGCCCCTAATCCCTTGCCCATTATGTGGACGCTCAGTCCCCCATCACTCATTCATCGTGGTCAGTCTGCACCTGGCGGTGTTTATATTTTATTGATGTGCTGCATATATATACAGATACAAAATCCAGGCCCTTGGCCTTCAATCCTTAGGCTCTCTAGCCTAATCAAACACATAAGCCTACATGCTTATAAAAAACTCGGCTCACCATCCTATAACATATATTTACAATTTCTTTCAGATCATGGTTTACATCAGGACTCGGCCTTGGGGACACTACAATCCCCCTCCCCTTATTTTTGCACTGTCCTTAGTGCAACTTTACATAGCATCTGCAAGCTTTTCAAAATTTTCAAAAAGATGTGGGTACTCTACCCGCATAACATCTGCATGCTCCCATGTCACGTCCTCAGGACCGTACCAAGTCCACTGGACCTTTACAAGCTCTATAGCTCGATTCCGGAGCTGTTTGCTTTTCCTGTCCAATATGCGTACAGGATGCACTTGCAGGACACCTTCTGGTTCCACCTGGATCACAGTCCAATCGATAACATGATTAGTATCGGGTACATATTTCTTAAGCAGTGAAACATGAAACACATTATGTACAGTCATAGATACAAGTAATGCAAGCATGTATGCAACTGGCCCAATCCTTTCCAGGATCTCGAATGGACCACAAAATCTTGTTGCCAACTTGGTGCAACTTCTCAATTTCAGGGAACTCCTGTTAGTTTTTACTTTTAGGAAAACATGGTCACCCACTTTGAATTCTCTATGGGTTCTGTTACTATCAGCGTAACTTTTCTGCCTGTCCTGGGCAGCTTTCAGATTCTGTTTGATTTTTATCATTTGATCTTCCATCTCTCTGAGTAGTTCAGGTCCAACTACTGTTCTGTCAGTTGGATTATCCCAGCTCACTGGAGTGTTGCACTTTCTTCCATAAAGTGCTTCGAATGGGCTCGTCTTCAGACATGCATGGTACCCATTATTGTAAGTGAATTCCACCAAATGCAGGTAGTCTTCCCACCTTGATGGTTTATCCATCACATACATTCTCAGCATGTCTTCGATTACTCTATTTACTCTCTCTGTCTGTCCATCAGACTCGGGATGATATGTTGTACTGAAGTTCAGATTCGTTCTGAATCCTTTGAACAGTCCTCTCCAGAAATTCGAAGTGAATTTCGGGTCTCTATCAGACACAATTGTCTTAGGAATTCCATGCAAGTTTGCAACTTCTTTTAAAAAGATATCAGCAACATATGCTACTCTGTGGGTGGTTTTCGGTGGAATAAAATGGGCAGCTTTAGTAAGCTTGTCCACCACCACCATGATTGAATCATGATGCTTGCTTATTCTGGGAAATCCTATGATAAAATCCATTGTTACCACATCCCATTTCCACTCAAGAATAGGTAAAGGCTGCAACAACCCTGCTGGGTGTCTATGCTCAGCCTTGACCTTCTTGCATTCCATACATCTGACGATGTATTCAGCAATTTCCTTCTTCATACCTGGCCAAAAATAATGGCTTTTGATTGCTGCCACAGTCTTTTGATATCCAGGATGACCAGCATAAGCCATGTTATGCATCTCCTTTAGAATTGTCAGCTTCAACTCTTGATCATTGGGTACATATATTCTGTTCTTATATAGAAGTAGACCATCAGTTCTCAAGGCATAACCTTTCTCGATCTGTGGTCTTTCATGCTGTTGTAGCTTTGCTACAAGATTTATGTACTGCAAATAAGCACTTGCAACCTCCACAATTCTGTCTTTTAACTCAGTTCTATACATGCTAATGGTTGTAGCATGTAATTCATGCACTTTTCTGCTGAGTGCATCAGCCACTTTGTTGTCTTTCCCTTTGATATGCTTGATATCAAAGTCATATTTGCACAGAAATTCCAACCATCTAATTTGCCTGGCATTTAAGGTTGGCTGATCAAATAAATACTTCAGACCATTGTGGTCTGTTCTTAATTCGAATTTCTTACCCATGAGGTAATGTCTCCATTTCCTCAATGCATGAACAACTGCTGGCATCTCTAAATCATGAGTGGCATAATTCTTTTCATGCTCTTTTATCTTTCGGGATTCATAACAAATTACAGATCCCTCTTGGCTGAGAACTCCTCCCAGCCCTTCCTTACATGCATCCGTGCACACTACGTAATCCTTATTTGGATCAACAATATTTAGGATTGGAGCACTAGTGAGCAGTTGCTTCAATAGCTGGAAGTTGCTCTCACATTGTTCAATCCACTGGAACTTCTTCTCCTTCCTTTGCAAGGAAGTGATAGCATGAGCTATCCCTGAAAATACGGCTATGAACCTCCTATAATAACCTGCTAGACCCATAAAGGATCTAAATTCTGTCACATTTCTTGGCATTGGCCACTCTTGAATGGCCTGTACCTTCTCAGGATCCACAGCGATCCCCTCTTAAGAAATAATGTGTCCCAGATAATGGATCTGTTTTTGGTAAAATGAGCACTTGCTCAGTTTTGCGTAGAGCTAGTGTTCTCTCAACACCTGCAGCACCATTCTAAGATGTTGTTTGTGTTCTTCCTCTGTCTTGGAATACACCAAGATATCATCGAAGAATACTATGACAAACTTGTCCAGATAATTTCTGAACACTCCATTCATTAAGCACATAAAGACAGCAGGCGCGTTGGACAATCCAAATGGCACCACTGTAAACTCATAATGACCGTACCTTGTTCTGAAGGCAGTCTTGTTGATGTCTTCATCTTTTATCCTCACTTGATGATATCCAGATCGAAGATCTATTTTCAAAAATACTTTCACATCCTTTAACTGATAAAAAAGATCATCAATCCTTGGCAGAGGATATTTGTTTTTTACAGTGACTTTATTCAACTGCCGAAAGTCAATGCACAGCCTCAACATTCCATCTTTCTTCTTCACAAATAGAACCAGGGCTCCCCACAGCGACACACTAGGACGAATGTAACCTTTCTTTAATAGCTCTTCGAGCTGCAATTTCAATTCTTTTAGTTCTGGCGTACTCATCCTATAAGGAGCTTTCGAAACTGGAGCTGCTCCAGGCATCAGATTTATAGAAAAATCAATGTCCCTCTTCGGAGGTAGTCTAGGCACCTCCTGAAACACGTCCTCAAACTCTTTGAGCAACCTGTGGTCTTCCAGATTCGAGACCTCATCTTGGAATGCTTCTTCCACCCGGGCTACAAATAATTGACAGCCTTTCCGGTAACATTTCTTCAGCTGCATAGCTGAGATTTCCCTCACAGCCACGGCTCTGGGAATTCCTTGGACTGTTACCTGATTTCCCTCTTTGTTCAAACATGTAAACCTCTTGTTTCGACAATCCAGAAGGGCATGGTGCTATTCCAACCAGTCCATCCCAATTAAGCAATCATATGAGCCTAAAGGAAGAATGTTCAATTCAGCCTTAGTGCTCATTCCTTTCATGTCCACTGAACAGGACTTAACCAATTCAGTGACCTTCCTCTTGGTCACTGTGGCTAACTGCACTAACCAAGACTTCTCATGTTTTCTCTTTGTTAGATGCAAACTTTCCACCACCCTAGGATCTACATAACTATGGCTAGCCCCTAAATCAATCAAAATAACAAGTGGTCGGTTGTTGATCATACCTTCCACTTCAATCATGTGTGATTGAAATTATGCTTTCTTGTTGTCCAGGGCTGCGTAGATCCTCGGCATTCTTCTGCCCATATCCTCCATTGTTTCAGCTTGTTGAATAGTATGGACAGTTCTTGCTTTGTATTTCCTATGGGGGAAGTCTCTATATTGATGATTCCCTTTACAGCCCCAACACTCCATGGGTGGAGGCCTTGGCATCTGCTCACTCCCTTCAAATTTCCTGAGCTCTTTAAAAGACGACTGTCCCCAAGGACTGTTTCTGAAAAAGGAAGGCTTACTTCCTTTCTTCCTTTGTTCCTTCTTAAACCTCTTCTGGTTATCCCAAGCCTTCTAAAAGGTAGGCTTTTCTCTCTGCTGTTCATATAGGCATTTCGCCCTTCTTATGGTTTCTTCCATGGTCTTAGGATCATCATATTGAATTTTTTCACCAATAGAAGGTGGCAGTCCACTCAAATACCTCTGAATTTTGACAGCCTCATCTTTGATGAATGGAAAATACTTCAACAGTTCCAAAAAACTTTGCTCATACTCATCAATGGTCATGCTGCCTAGCTTGAGTTCGAAGAACTCCTTCATCTTTTTGTCATAGTATCTTTTAGTCAGGTATTTCTTCTCGAAATACCTCTTGAATTCCTTCCAAGTGACCTCTTTCTCTTGAATGTGTTGCACCTGCACAAACTGCTCCCACCACATGGACGCTTTTCCTTTCAACTGGTACATTTCAATTCTTCCCTCTGCATGGGCAGAATAATTCTGCAGCTGGAAGTATTTCTTCATGCCCAACAACCAAGTTTCAGCATCTTCCTCCTTCTTAAGCTCTCCATCAAATGTTGGAGGTTTAATTTTATTCATCTCTCCTTTCAATTCCTCCCTTACAGATTTTTTATGTTTTCTGGTAGGGGACGGGCTCAAACTACTATGTGTCTCCCTGTCCGAATGTTTTTGGGAGCGACTGTGATGTCGGATACTACTCCTCTATCTACTTCTTCTCCCATGGTCTCTACGACTCTCTATCGTACTTGAGTCTCTTCCCTTCTCAAGTTTCTTCTCTATTCTTTCCAGACTCTGCAAGAATTTTAAGTTTAATTTCCCTTGCCGATCCTTAACTTTCATGAGCTTTCGGCTATCCGCTCGACGCTCATTGGCCTCTCTTTGCAATCCTTCAAGGATTTTCATTATATGTCCTTCCTTATCCATCTCCTTTCCATGCCCATTGGAGTTCGACCCTTCGACTCCCAAGTTAACATCCTTTCCTTCTCGTTTGTCTTCCATTTCATGGATAATTTGCACTCTTCCCCACTCCATGCTCGGCGTTGATTAACTGGAGTTTTGGCCTTTGTTGTATTCTGAACACACGCTGTGCAATCCAATTCAAAATTGTCAGGCCATTAAACTTCATGAATAATCCACAATGTTTATAACTATTACGAACAAAAATGAAAGACATTTCAACTTCACAAGTTTTATGAGCTCTGTTTGGCTCTGTGTTTTTCGTGTTTCTTGAAATTCTCCTATTTCCCTATCGGGAAATTTTTCCTCCCACAAGAACTCTTCAAGGTCTCCCTTCCTTCTATCGGGGTTACCTCTATCGGGATTCTAAATCCTGCAATATTCTGGTGGCTTGAATCCCCGATTCCCGATTTGCGATGAGCTTTCTTCACGCGCGAGCCCTCCTGAGCTTAGCTCTTGTCGCATATGACCATGCCTTCGCGACCGTGACCTTACCTTCCTATCGGGATTTCAGTCCTCAAAACCCAATGCACCTTTTTTCCTTAACCCTTCACGGTTAAGCCCAGGTCCATGTGACCTCTACTCATAGCTCTCGTCGGGGTTTTGGGGTTCGTGATGTCGCAATGTTCACGTACTCGGAACTCCCGATTCTACGACTTTCGACGCGTTCATTTACGCATTAGCCCCTACCATGGCTCTACACCATGTGACCACTAACTCATGACCCTGGCCTTTTCCCTTATCGGGGTTCGGGGTTTCGCGAATCAAAATGTGTCAAAACTCTTGACCACGGAATCCTCGATTTCATGATTTCCGATGGACTCCGTCCATGCTATCTCTCCGGGCTATACCCTCACCATACGACCAACCTCCGTATGACCGCAGTCAACTTCCCGTCGGGGTTTCGGCGGTTTCAATGTCACAACGCATATGCTCACGGAATCCCCGATATGCCGACACGCCTTTTGCTTTAACCCTTCGCAGTTAAGCCCAGGTCCATGTGACCTCTACCCCGTGACTGTACTCAAAGCTCTCGTCAGGGTTTCGGGGTTCAGAGTTTCAAAGTGTATGAATCACTTGTCACTGGGGTTCCCGATTTCCTGATGAACTTCAAACACCGATGGACTTACTCCTTGTCGGGACTTTCCCCAATGGCAGATCTTAGCCACGTGTCCCCTAATATGAACGGTCGAGATCTTATCGCGAAATCGCGGATCGCAATTCTGTGTGACGAGATCTCTATGTGCTTGGGAACTCCGATTCTCCGATTTTCAACTCTTTCCAGGATTCTGACACGTGTCCTCCTTCGAATCCTACGACTATGATCCCTCCTCAGGATTTCAAGAATCACAAGGTCCTGATTCTCTGCCTTAGCAAAACCTCTATGACTCTAATATCCCGACACCTCTCCGGGACTTCTCCTCTACCCATGAGGACTTAAACCCTGTGCAACTTCTGTCAACTTAAACGGTTAACGGTTAATCCCACAGTGATCTTATGACTCACGATCCTCCTGATTTTAAACTCCTATACACTTCGGGTCATACCAGGGTCCAAAATTGGTCCTCCAAACACAATTTCTCCTCTCACCCTCGGTCTGAAGACCACTCAACTGGCCCATCTAGGCTCAGTGTCGAAACCTTCGCTCTGATACCAATTTGTAGTGTACCCTTTTACACTACCGAGGTTTTCAACCTCTCAGTTACCATTCTATACATGGACTTTTACATAATTTGTGCAGACATTATAAGAAAATGCATTTAAACAATTAAACACACTTAATTCTCAGATTAAAATATATATAAGTTACTGCTACAATTAAACAAGCCATATCATTCAACAGTAACTCATTTACACAGCGGAAAACATGATACATAAACAACACAGTCATGCCAAATGTGATAAAAACATAGTTCAGATACTTATCTTTTAACGGCTGTAGGAATCACCAACCAAGTGCAGGCCTTCCACGAACCTCCCAGTCGTAGACCGCACTGCTCCTCAACTCAACAGTGGGTCACCCCCGAGCTGGGACTGAGCTCCACCCCAGGGCAAGGAATCCAGACTCAGGCTGAGGTTACAGGGAAAACAATCACTCACAACCACCAGGAAGGAATTCTCTCCCAGGAATCTCCCACGCTCACTGCCCACAGACCCTCATTCCCCACATGCCTGTTCCACCCCAGGAGAGTGCACCTTCTCTGTCACCTGGACAGTCCTTTGGCTACCAGTCTCCCTTACCTTGGGTTATAGGAACAGACCGGACCGAAAGTCTCCAGGTTCTGTAGCATCTACAGGGTTCCTTCCAAGAGCTCTCTCCTTCCTCTACACACTCTCTCACCTGGAGGGAGTCGCTCACAGGCCAACAAGCCTCACGTAGTCCAGAACTGCATGCCACAACAAACACAGGGGAAAATGGACCCAGGCTTCCCAAGGACGGGTTCAGCAGTCACAGGTTGTTCTCTCGGTCAAGATTTCATAATAGGCTCCACGCACGAGCTCGCTCAACTTTTCCTGGGCAAACAGAGACTCTTCCCTGAAATTGACATAGACATTTCGTTCAAGGAATGCATGCACCCCCTTTTCTCTCACAGACAGACTTCATGGCTATAAAAAGGGTAAACACATCTTCCTCAGCACCCAACACAGGCTTCCTCTCTGTAACATACATACACCAGGTCTTCTTGCCGACTGGCTCATACGATTCATTCCCAGGGCAATTGGGTCGAATGGAATGTCAGCCCCCCCCCCTCACGGCTCATCTTGGCCGTTATATTTGCATGCACCAGGGTTGACACTTGTCACCCTGGGAACTGCATGCGTACCATAGCGTACATCACCTTGCACGTTCCCTTTCCAAAACTTAGGATAAACAGAATTGCACATGTCTCTTTTTAAAATAATATTAAAATATTATTTCCTAGGCTTAAGCCCCTAGGCTCATCACTCAGCCCCTTTCCCACCTTTCAGCCCCTAATCCCTTGCCCATTCTGTGGACGCTCAGTCCCCCATCACTCATTCATCGTGGTCGGTCTGCACCTGGCGGTGTTTATATTTTATTGATGTGATGCATATATATACAAATACAAAATCTATGCCCTTGGCCTTCAATCCTTAGGCTCTCTAGCCTAATCAAACACATAAGCCTACTGGCTTATACAAAACTCGACTCACCAGCCTATAACACATATTTACAATTTATTTCAGATCATGGTTTACATCGGGACTCGGCCTTGGGGACACTACACAGAATGTGAACTGCAATGCCCTGTGGAGTATGGTTCTTTAACATATCAACACCATGAGTCTCCTACACATAAAATATGGCCTCAACCCGAAATGAGTCTATCCTACCAGACCATACCAAACTCAGCACGACCCCCACCGACTGAACATGTCGCTGCCATAGTGAGGTACTACAAGACCTCAACGAATCACCAGCAAGTGACGTGCTCTCACCAATACTGAAACTCAATGGAAAATCAAAGTGACTTCCCCCTGCAAACATTCACTCGTCTCCATCATTCAATGAAATGCCTAGCCCTGTAATCCCAGGGTCCCATGCTAGTCTCTGACAAGTACCATCATGCTAATGTTGCTCTACTCTCATCATGACTATCTGCTCAAAGTATCCATACTGGACCCTCCACGCATGGATCCTCATAATATGAAACAAACTATCAACCCAATGGACTCTAGGATCCCATGTCAAATTTGGAAGCTCATCATTTCCAATCCCCACTAACCATTGATGTGCCCTACTGGTAATTGTCAAAATCCGTCCACCCTCATCCCAATGAGAGTCTAAATATGTAGCAACCTCTGAGTTATCCTCTGTCCCATGGCCTAGGATACTCTCCATCATGCCTAGGACCTCAACTGTCTGCCCCTGATGATCCACCCCTATCCTGTTGTATGCAATCAAGACACTCTTGTCAGGTGGTCTCAGCCTACCAACTCTCCATGTCCCCTGCCACTATCTAGCACCCCCTATGTTGTTGTCAATGATAAAAGTGTCAGGAAAGGCTATCATAAATATCTGCACCCAACTGTAGGACTGGAAAGTATCATATGCTTTGGTCAATCCCTAGGATTGGACCAAAATCTCATCCACTAGCACCCATGGTGAATAATCGCCTAAAATCCAACTATCGGGTACAACAGTAGATAACTCCACAAATTGTTGGTCAATCACTCTCCCTCCATCATCACTCAGATAGTTGTTGTTATTGTGAAGGTGATCTCCCGAAACTATGTGTTTCTGCAAGGGAGAGGAATCTCCATGATCCACTAAGTGTGTCTCCTCCCTACCATCTAATGTGTCCCCGTGAATCCCACTATACATCTCTGTCATCATCATATGTCCAAGGTGTACTGTTGGATCAACCTCTATGTGGATATCAACCAATCCTGGAACACAAATGAAATCGTCCTCGTAACTGCCCCTGGCTCTGGAATCCTCATGTGTATGTGTATGACCGATTGTCTCAAAACTACCCATGAATGGTGGCCCCTGCGACACCCAGATATCCTCCAGCAATGTAACTAAGGAACATATATGACTCTCTACCGAGATAGATATAATGTATCTCTGACTAGTCTCCTCAAGGAGCTCATCTAATCTGGACTCTGATTCTTGAAGGGTTGTCTGTGTGCCTTCCAAGAATCCTCATGTGCTCACCAACTCACGAGTGAGTTGGTCCACCTCAAGCTCTTGCTCCCTTAGTTCCCTATGATACATCTTGCCAATCTCCAATAGGTAATCTCTATCCATCAATAACTGTTGGTAGTCATCCCTCATCACAGTCACTCTCTCCATGAGTGTATGGAAGTCATCAATGGAAAGTCCCCTATCTGAACTATCATGTGCCATCGAGGCCCTCCAACAATAACCTGCCGCCAATGCATGTGTATCATCAATGCATCGAGTGGCTACCATGATCATGTCCTCACTGACTCTCAATTGTCCCGTCCAATGTCGTGACTCCTGATCATAGTCCCGCTGAGGTTCTACCTCATGCCCCTCACTGCTAGTGTCAACAATGGAATCCCCAACAACACACTCCTCAAAAGATAAGGCACTGAACTGCCCATTGTCCACTATGCTATTGAGTCCTCTTGTAGGCCACTGCACACCATCACCAACTACTACACCCATCTGAATCTCATTGTATCCTATATGGGCAGTTGTATCCTCCTATGCGCTCACCCTACTAATATCATCTGCGCTTGGATCCCATACATATGTGTTCAGAGATGTGTTATGGTCATCCCGACCAATAAGGAGTGTATCATCATCAATGTAGATCGATCCTGGGAGTAAGTGTCCCAAAAAGCTATCGGTCTCCATAACCTAGTCCATCAATGGAATCTCCAAGAGTGGTGACTCACTCTCCTCATACTGATAGGTATGTGTAAGGTCAACTATCTCCAAGCCATACCTCTCCTCCTGGGTCTGCAGATCCATATGTCCCTTGTGTACAATCCCCACACAAGGCTCCTCTACCATATCAAGAATGCCACTGATATCCTCATGTGTCGTGGCTAGCATATATGACTGAGAAGATGAAAAATGTGGCTCACTCATCATAAGAAGCTCATCATCCTCCATACATGACTTCCTGGAAGCCATGTCTACACCCATAGGTAGGTCATCCAACCTCCTAATCTCATCATGTCTAAGTGCCAACATATATGAATCCTCACAAGTGTCACCAGTATGTTGAAGTATTGAATCCTCAACATTGCCTGATGAGGAAGATGAAGGACATACATTATCATCCTGTCCATCCAACTGTCCCTCAAGTGCACAAGAGTCACTAGCCTCCATCTTAATCATCTGGTTGAGCTTGTAGTACATGTCTAACTTTTGTACCCCAGCTCTAGCAGTGCATTTGGATGATCCGTCAAAAGAAGGTATGGTGAGTTTACCAACTTTCCGGATGAAATCTTTGTTATTCCCCTGTTGTTGTTGTTTTCCTCCTCTCTGAGGTTCTCTGGGATGGTCCATGCCCCTAAGTCCATAGTACTCGACCAGTGTCATGTCATGATGAAAGTCAGGACCCAACGCCACATACTCCCTCTTGTACTCTGCAAAGTCTTCTGCCTCAGTGGGCAACCTGTGTGCTAACAACTGTTGTGTTGTTGGTGGTGGTGCCCTCTGCAAACTAGGGAACCATGGTCTGGGAATCCTACTCAAAGATGTGTATGTGATTAGGTTTTTGGGGTCTATTGCCTGCCCCTGAGTTCCCCTGTGCTGCATGTGGGGCTTGTGTGCCCGGAATTCCCACCATAGCCAATCTATCAGCCACCTGAGCCAAGGACTGAGACATGGTTCGTTGACTAGCTAACATATCACTGATAACCTGCATGAAGGTTGCCTCTGGTTCCATGGGGGACTTACCACTACCCTCTAGTCGCTCAAATCGGTCTCCTAGCATCCTCTCTACCTTTTGGGTCACCCGCTAAACTCATCTACTTTAGTCACAGGCTAGCAGGACTAAAGCTCTGATACCACTGTAATATCCCTGATTCTGTTGATCGAGATATTTGCTACTGATCTATTATTCTGTCTTGCAGATCTGATACACTGGGGGTTTCTAGATGTGTTTTAGTTATATGTTTGAGATCTTGATGGTTATTGCATGTGCATGTGGGTTATTGCATGTGCATGTTGGTTATTGCATGTGCATGTTGCATATTTATGGTTTAAACAACATATAAAGGATGCATGCAAAATTAAAGAACATCAACTGCCCAATATCATGTATAATACGGTTCGATCATGGAAATACAATAGCCTACTAGAAATATATAATATAAACGTTAGCCAGATCTCATGGATCAGTACTAGAATACAATCAAATAACATAAAAATACCCATGATCAGAAGATGATAGTAGATCTGATGCATGCACAGATGGATCGACGAAAATATGCGATTCCGGCAAAGTACAGTAACCGCTACCAGCTGGAAAACTCATCCGGAAGTTCAGACCATCGGAATACACTGGAAACTACTCCAAAAGAAGTGCCCTGGCCTCTAGACTGAAATGGGTGAGTGTCGAATCTTGAATTTGGTCTCTAAGGCACTGGATCTAGACCCCTGGGGGGTTTTCACACCTCTTGGAGCACTGTATGCGTCCCAAAGGATTCCACCAATGGAATCTGCTGCTATATGGCTCAAAACAATTGTCTCGCCAAATAAGGAAATGGGTCAGAAGGATTTTTCCGGATCTGCTCTGAAACTCTGCATGCAACACCAAATGTTTGTCTGGAAGAGATGCGCCCTAAATGGTTGAATGAGTCAATATGCAAGATTCCACCATCAGAATATGATGATAGATGGCTCAATAGAAGCACCCTAGTTGGATCTCAAATGGGTTGGAAGGAAACTACAATCTGGATACGAATCTCGTGCAGCTCTCCAAACCCTCAAACTGACTTGCGCCCTCACTAGCTTAGTTGCGCACTCTGCAATGGATACTCCTAAAAAGTACAGTGAAATACCTAGATGGTATCTCTGATGGGATAGGGTGTGTCTCTCAACACCAAAACCGATCAATGGTGGCGGTTTCCTCTAGAAATCCACAAAACAGTAAGGTCGGATCTCCTCATCCTCTGGGAACTCTCAACATCAAATCATAACAAAGCATAATGAATTAGGTTGCTTTACCCTTCCTTTATAGCTTCCTGAAATCCTAATTCATTGTTGACCTTTTCCCTCCAAGTGAATTTTACTTTATTTTATTATTCCTTGATTAAATCACTTAATTAATTAATTAATTAACCATTTTACCTCTAAAAAGTGATTTATCCATCCTGATGGCTTCTTCGTCCACTGAAAATCACTTCTCATCATCTTATCCTATAGTGCTCTTCCTCCCAATTCTGATGAGCTATTATACTAAGAGGTTTCTCCAAGTAATATGCCCATTATGACCTTCTTAGTGAATTTAATTAAGATGTGACCCATAATAACTGAAAATTACGAAAATCGTCAGAATGCAACGAAACCAAAGCCCAACTATGCAGAATGGATCCTGATGATGATCAATGCAAGTCGGGCCCAAATAAACCCCTCAATATCTCTCGAACTCTCTGTTGCCCCAATTTGACTACTCGAGTAGGCATAACACTCTGAAATGTTGTAATGTTATTATGTCCCAAAATGGGGACATTACATTTTTCTAGGTGACGCTACAAACAATGTCGGCGAGTATAGTGTAGTGATAGAGTTTCTTTGTGATGCTTTATCGCATGGTACCTCTCACCTTCGGGTCTATTTATATGTTCATCTTGTTGTGTCCCAGTTAAATGGATTTTACCGCATTTATGATCCTAATTTACACCAATGTTTCCTTAGGGTACATCTCTTAGAATGCTTATTTGATTACATTACATATATCCATGTTCCTAGGAGATTAAATCAAATCACATATACTCTAGCTAATCAAGTATTAGATTGGCATATTGCACACACATCAAAATAAGCACACACATACACATGTACATACATTTGTAAAAATGTGATCCATAAGACATATAAAAATATGTAAATATATATATATATATATATATATATATAGAAAAGTGTCAGGGTACATAGGTGGGCACGAACGCCTCAAAAATAGTAATCTGATATACATCATTGGACTTATGCCCTCAAAAATATACAAAGAGTTCCCTCGACACATGATAGTCCATCATATCTAAGCTCAAGGCCTATTGGCCCTGTTGTAGTGAACAACGATGTTTTCCAAACGTCGAAAGAGTTGGACCCAAGTTCGTGGCACCCCAACTACATGAGGTGGCATCGATGGTGGGATATCCTTGATCTCGGCCATGGGAACTGCACGAGTGAGCGTGATGAGGTTCTGCTCTACCGATCTCAAAACTCTCTCAGCCTCTCTGGTTGGAGGTCCCCCTGCGGTTGTTGGTCCGACAGTTGTTGCTGGTACTACCTCTGGTCAATGATGTCGCCTAGTCCTCGAGAAGTTTGTCGGGTGCACAGGTCCCACATCTGTACATAACAGATACATAGTTTTCAAATACTATGATTCATATAAAAATGGTATATATAAAAGAAACTAAAAATTAATTAACTTTAAAACACATGTACCTATCTCTCCTAGCTCCTCTCCAGGAGGTACGGGCATGTCTGGATCCCTGGAAAAGTTGATTCCAGCGTAGGGGTAGTCCTCTATCACTGGAATTTGTCATGCCCATCAATCGAAGAACTTTTCATCAAAGGCCTCTATGGTCATCCCTCCCCCCTGTTGTGGTAGAAATGTCGCCCATATAAACACCACTGGGAAGGAGGCCACATGCCCCCATACAGTCTCTCTAGAACTTAGACTAGGTACCCTCTCAAAGAAGAACGAGCACAAAATGGTATCGAACCTGAAGTTCTTGTTGCTATGCTCTCGACACTCTGTAAGTTGCCTCTTCATGAAGTCAAGCATGGTCATGCTCCAATAGAATATTTTTGCATCTAGGCATTCTATTCCATAATACATGTGCGCCCGGGAAGCCTGGTGTAGGGCTGCAGATCTAGTGATCTGCCCAATAAGAAAAATGATCACCTTCAGTGATAAGTTGGTGATATTGTGGATGGGCACCTGAGAACCTACTTTCTCAGTGTTGGCCTCACAATGCATCCTGATGTAGTCGGTGATGTTGAAGGGCCCAGAGGGGAATGTACGCAGATTGACTGGTTCCCCTCTCCTCGAGAGGCCAGTCAAGAAATATATGTCCTCAGTTGTTGGATTCAATGACTGCCCCTCAAGCATCAACACCTCTGCGTCAGGGTGCCAATAATCCACCAAGGCATTCAGTAGCCTAGGTTGTGCCCTCATGAATGAACATTGGTAGAACTTCCATAACCCGCATTGTTTCAATGCAGTGATAGAAGCAAGGTCCTCATCAACCAAGATGTCAATTTCCTCGTGTTCCCTCTCCCTCCAGTGGACATACATCATGTTCAATGACAAGTTCAAAGGGGAGTTAACTCTTGCTTTTTTATTTTTCCATGCTTTTGAGGGTGTACGTGGGTTGTCTTGGACACAGTCTCTTATGTACGCTGGCAGACTGTTCTCTGCCTACATACATACGTGGGTTGTCCTTGGACAGCCCATGTACACGTAGGGTCGCCCTTTTTTAAGAGGGCGTGCCCCCTCAAAAACTAAAAATTATGCATAAAAGAAGTATTGAAATGCAAGAGGGATGAGTTTATACTTACTTGGTCTGAGAAGAAGTTTGTTTCGTCCTCTTAAGCTCCCAGAATCAACTCTTTTAGAAAAGGGTTATTTTTTACCTTTTGGTTAATTTTCAAATTGCAATGGTGAAAATGAGCTGTCAACTTCTATTTATAGACTTTTTTGGTCATTTTTGCCACTTTTTTGAACCCTTTTGTCATTTTTTCTAGCTTGAAAATCTTTTAATTTGATTCTTGAGTTTCTTATTGGATGTTACGATGCACTTTGCCTTTTGGTTTGGTAACTTTTTTGGGATATGGGTCACTTTTAAAGGTCCTTTGGTAAAAGTCATTTTTCCAACTTTTTTCATATAAGCTAGGTTTCCACGTCCACTTTATGCATCTCATTGTCTTTTCTGCTTTACCATAGGATCGATCCCACCGAAGTGCGACACGGAACCGTCATTGTTGCTTTAGAAGTGTCGTAATTTAGTGGTAGAGCCTACCTTTACATGGATTCCCTAGATAGATCCTTGTTACCTTTTGGTGTCCATGTTGTCTCTAATGACTTTAGGCTCGGAGTCCTTATTAGTCCTATCATGATTACGAGATTGAGCCTCATTCGCATGATGCATCATCACTCTTGGCCTCACCCTCGGGAATCCCAAAAATGAGCATACTTTGTTGTCTTTCAAGCTCGCTTTGAAATCCGAAAGCAACATCCGACGAGACTACATTTATGCTTTTCAATATTGTCTGGATTAATTGATAAAAGTAACCTCTTGGATTCTTCTTTAAGCCCTTTTCAAACTCTCTTAACATGAAAAGATTGTCGAGTGATCGTGTTATCCTTCACGCTCGCCAAACTAAAACTTGAAGGTGCATCTGTCTGGTGGTAGTTTACCCCTTTTTCGGTCTGGATGGTCAATTTTATGAACAAAGGTATACTCTAGGAACTTCGGTTGGCTAGAAGAGTATTCTCAGGTATACGTTTAACCCTTTTTCGAGCCTGAGGGACTAAATTTACAAAAAAGGAACCCCCACGAAGTCCGTAGTTAAGCTCTTTTCAGACTCCCTAAAATTGAAAATATCGTCGAGTGACCTTGTTCCTTCACACTCGTTAAATTATTCCAGAAGAACATCCCCCATGGAATCCATAGTTAAGATTTTTTCAGACTCCCTAAAATTGAAAATATCGTCGAGTGACATTGTTCCTTCACACTTGTTAAATTGGTACAAAATCACATCTATTGGCATGAGTTGACCCCTTTATTCGGCCTGTAGATTATGGAGGAAAAAGGTACACCTCGGGAGATTCATCTCGCTGGGAGAGTTCTCCTCAGTAAATTTTATACTTTTTCGGGCTAAGGAGACTAAATCTAGAAAAAGGTTGTGAGTCCATAGTTAAGTTCTTTTCAGACTCCTTAAAATTGAAAAGATTATCAAGTGATCTTTTCTTTGTCACATTCATTAAAATGGTTTTGAATAGATGTCTTTTCAGTGCTAGTTTATCCCTTTTTCGAACCAACTAGACTATTTCCGAAAAATTTACCCCAGTGGAGTCTTCTTTTACATTTTTCAAACTCTCTAAAAATGAAAAACTATCGAGCTTACCTTATCTAGGCTCGTTAAAAATTACATTGAAGGGGTTTTCATCGTGTCTTGTTAATCGCATTCGCATCTCTACATCTTTGGCCTAATGTCAGCTCCATGTTGCTCTCAACTAAACCTTTGAAGCATGCAACCTTATACACAAGCCTTGTAGCACTTTGCCTCTGCGACCTGACACCTTGACCCATGGAGGAATTTTCTCGAGTGTCCTTTTCCTGCACATGTCTCCTTGCTCTAAGCATTAGTGTGTTCCTTGTGCTTGGAACTAGTATGCTTGCGACACTTGTTTCTCCTTTGTAACGTAGAATTGTTTTATTATTTTTCAAGCTCTTTAAAAAATTGAAAAAGACAAAAAAAATCAAAAAACCCAAAAAGAGGGGACGGGAAATATATATTCTTTTTTGGCAGCACAATGAGTTGCCCTTGGAAAAATCACATCTTTCTATTTGTTCGTCAAGCTTTGGGATCTAATATGACCTTAGGAATTTGTTCTCGCTACATAGAGTTGTGTCCTCCTCCATTTGGTTACTCTTCCAAACACATGGAGAGTTTGTGTTGCCTCCTACATCGTGAACTTATGTCAATGTCATGTTGCCTGAGTCTGATCATCTTTCGTTCTCTTTTCCAAGGGAAGTTTCACCCATCCCGAGTCTTTCTTTCTGCAGTTTGTCTCTTGACCTCATGCCCGACCATCCCAAAAGTCCAATCAAGTCCTTGCTCGAAATCAATGAATTTTTATGCCTGATCATCGAGATCCTCTTGTATTTTCCTGATGAGTTGTCGAATACCTATGGGTAGTGAATTCATACACTCAAATTACACTCCTACCCGAGTTTTGAAGATCATAAATTTGTTGCTCAAGCTCTGAAGGCCGCATCTCCAACCATCAGGCATCATTGGCTTCTTGAATATGGATACTATACTTGTATATCATTGATTTTGAGATGTATATCCATTGTGTATTGCTTGCATATACACTTTATATAGTTATACAATGTCGATTTGCAGTGTATTTGATTGGCATCCATGATTTATTTCATGCCAAGCATATGTATGCCCGCCTCAGAGAGACAATTTTAATTTTTTTTGCAGATGGAACCTCCTAAACTCTGGTCTCGAACTCACTCGTTACATACATTGGTGAATATGTTTCGGCCATAAAATTCTCTTCTGACCTCACACATTTGGGGGCATCTATTATAACCCTAAATTTATCTACACAAGCATACCTGGCATTTGGCCATCTTACTTGCATTTTTTTCCAAGCCATCACTGAGTTACTCTTCTTAAAAAATCATTTTTTGAAGATGTACGTGCCCTGCACCAATACTTCCCATGTACATACGCTTGTTGCACCACTACAACTCGTGTATGTATGCATGTTGCACCACTACATCTCGTGTATACTTGCAAAAGTTGGAAGGAATTCATTGAGATTACGGACTATTGGGTAGTTTCCCAACTAATCCACTACCTATAGCCCGTCACCCAACCGAATAACCATCCTTTTGTCATATAAAAGGAGGTTTTGGGGTCTCATTCCATATCTAGACATAAGAACAGTAAAAAATTTCCCGTTTTACATCCCCTCCTTGCCCCAAGCATTTATAGCTTTGTTGTGAGAATTGCCTCAGAATTCCTCATTTTTCCCTTTTTCCTCCATCAGAACCCATTTCATTTCCCAAGAAGAATGTTGAGAGGAGAAAGATACATGAAGGTGCACTTGGAGCTTGGTGAAGAGGAGCCTGGACCAGTTTTGAGGAGTAATAGCCGACTTTGGTTGTAAGTGATCATTGTATTATCAATAAAAGAAGTACTTTTCTTGTCCCAAAACATGATGTGTTGAATGTTTGCATTTGATTTATGTTTTTATTCTAACATATAACCCTTATTTATGTATGAAATGTATGCTTGTATCTTTATGTTTGTCTGTCTTTGAATGCAGGCCAACCTTGGGAGGAGGTTTGCATTCAGTGAAGCCTTCAAGCGCGAGAGGATCGTCATCGGACGTGGAGTAAAGGTATAGTTACCCAATCCTTCTCATTTTTCTTTTCTTGCATAAGTCTGGGGTATGTTTGGGGTAGTTAGAGAAGTAGGAGACTTTTAAATAGTTATTGATATGCCTACATTGTAAACCCTAGTGTAGCCATAGGGGGGTTTTCCCTCTAGCAAGGAGGATAGTTGTACATGGAGATTTTGAGCTTGTTATAACTCAGGTAAAGGGTATATATCAGTCCAAGCATCCTAGATTGAGGGCATATAGGAATTTAGTACTTGATCTTCTTGAAGAGTTTTCATAATACAATTTATTAGTGATTCCTAGGGGGGGGGGGATCAAATTGCAGATGCTTTAGCTACTTCAGCCTTGATTTTCAAATTCCAATTTTTCCTAACAAAAATTATGAAATTGAAGTCAAGCATAGGACATCAATACCTAATAACATTAAATATTGGCAAATATTTGAAGATGAAAAATAGGTAGAAAGATTCCTTCAGATGAGTGATGAATTTTCTAATTCAAATATTGATGATGAGTGTTGTTGTGAAGAGAATGAAGATGCATCTGTGTTCAACAATGATGATTTTTTTCAAAATCATATTGCTGGGAGAGATGTAGTGCAGCTCAAAAATAACATTATTGCCAAAGGCTTGGTTCCACTGGAAAATATTTTTGACAACAATGATGTAGCTAGAAATCCTAAAATCACTACAAATGATGAGAACATAGAAGATTGCAAAATTGGAAATCAGAAGGATCTGAAGATCATCAAACTATCCAAAACACTCAATCCATAAATAAAACAGAGGTATATCAACGTAATGAAGGATTTTCCTGATGTTTTTGCATGGAGTTATGAATATTTAAAGGTCTATGATACTAAGGTAATTCAACATGTAATTCCAATCAAAGATGATCATAAACATTTCAAGAAAAATTTGAGAAGAATAAGCCCTTTGTTGTTTAAATTGATCGAAAAGGAGGTAATATTTTCCAAGTGGGTGGCTAACCTAGTGCATGTCAGGAAGAAAAGTGGTGAGATCAGGTTGTGTGTATACTTTCAGAATCTAAACAGGGTGTCTCTCAAAGACAATTATCCACTCCCTAAGATGGATTACATCCTAGATAGGGTGGTTTGATCTCAAAAGATATCAATGCTTGATGGTTTCTCTGGATACAACCAAATCATGGTGCATCTTGATGACCAAGAGAAGACAACTTTTACAACACCTTGGGGCACCTTCATGTATGCAAAAATGGCTTTTGGGCTTATGAATGTAGGGGAATATTTCCAAAGGTCCATGGACATAACCTTTTCCGATGAGAAAGATAAGTTTAATTTTATTTACCTAGATGATATCACTGTATTTTCATATTCTGATGATCAACATCTCAAACATATAAGAAGGGTCTTTCATAAATGTAGAAAGTTTGGTATCTCATTGAATCCCAAAAAGTCAAATTTTGGAATGCAAGAAGGAAAATCACTTGGACAAGTCATTTCAAATGAAGGGATGAAGATAGACCCCAACAAAGTGGAAGAAATTCTTAAGATTGGCACACCCATGAGCAAGAAGGAGGTACAATCTTTTCTAGGAAAAGTAATTTTTTTGAGAAGGTTTATTCCTAACTTGGAGGAAATAATAAAGTATATCACAAATATGCTCAGGAAAGGCAATGGAATAAAATGGACTCCTGAAGGTAGGAAGTCTTTTGAAGATATTAAAGTGGCACTAACCAAATCTCCAATGTTGGCCAGCCCGAATTTTCCAAAATATTTTATCTTGTTTTCTTTTGCTTCAAAACACACCATTGCTAGTGTTTTGTTGCAAAATATGAACAGAACTTTGAAAGGCCCATATCATATTATATTAGGACTTTGAGAGACTCCCCACTAAGGTATGACATCATGGAAAAGTAGGAATATGCCTTAGTGAAGACCCTAAATGAATTTAGAACTTATATCTTGCATTCTCATGTCATTGCTTATGTGCCTAGCAATTCTATGAAAGACATTTTGACTTAGCCTGAACCTGAAGGGAGAAGGGGAA
This sequence comes from Picea engelmannii, assembly GCA_009831015.1. Classification (NCBI taxonomy): domain Eukaryota; kingdom Viridiplantae; phylum Streptophyta; class Pinopsida; order Pinales; family Pinaceae; genus Picea; species Picea engelmannii. The sequence continues at coordinate 1,394,188 of ML778374.1, read as the reverse complement.
AATGGATAGTTGTGATGTTGGAGTATGACCTCGAGATAAAACCTACAAATTTGATTAAAAGTCAGGGGCTTGCAAAGTTGATGGCGCAATCAAATTTTGATGTCTTGGGAATCAATTTCATTGTTGACCTATTAGCAAATTCAGAAGAATAAATAGTCCCACAGGTATCCCAAAAATTCCTTGATTATCCTTGGTATGTTGATATTATTTATGTACTAAGAAATAGAAAATATCCTCTTGAGTTAAGAAAAAACAAAGCCAGTTTTTTGAAGTTGAAAGCAACAAAGTTTTGCATTCTGGACCATTCTTTGTATTGGAAAGATCCAGGTGGAATCTTGCTAAATTGTTTGTTGGAGGAAGAAGTGAAAAAATCTATCAAAGAGTTTCAAAAAGGTGATTGTGGGGGGAACCATTATTGGAAGACCATTGCGCAGAAAATACTGAGGGAAGGGTTCTATTGGCCTAGTATTTTTTTCGATGTACACAAGGAAGTTTCCAACTGTCATGAATGCCATATTTTTTATGGAAAAAGAAAGTTGTAGCCTTTACCTTTAAATCCTATCTCTGTTGAAGCACCATTCATGCAATGGGGCCTTGATTTTATAGGAGAGATTCATCTACCATCCTCAGCTCAACATAGGTGGATACTGACAGCCACAAACTACTTCACCAAATGGATTGAAGCAGTCCCCACAAGGCAAGCTACTGATATTGTTATCATTCAATTTCTAGAAAGCAATATTTTTTCTAGATTTGGTTGTCCAGTCAAGATCATTACTGACAATGTAGCAACATTCAAGTCTAAGAGAATGGAGAAATTTTGTAGTGATTATAATATAACTCTTGGCCATTCCATATCTTATTACCCACGGGGTAATGGGTTGGCTGAGTCTTCCAACAAAAGCTTGACTATAATTATTAAGAAGCTTCTGCAGGAAAATAAGAAAGCTTGGAACAAAAATCTTATCTATGCATTATGGGATAATAGGATCACCACCAAAAGGTATATTTCTACATCACCTTTTCAAATTGTATATGGTATAGAGGCATTTTTTTCTACCTCATTAGGACTGTCAGTGATGAGACTATTGCAAGAATAGGAAGATGAACCAAATGATGCTCAAAGGAGGATAAACCAATTAATCCATGTGCAGCAAATGAGAGAACAAGTCTTCAACAGCTCACAACTACACCAAGATAAAATGAAAAGAGCCTTTGAAAAGCATACTAAGGAAGATGATTTCAAGGTGGATGATTTGGTACTGAAGTGGGACGCAAGGAATGAAGATATAGGAAAACATGGGAAGTTTGATCATATTTGTCTGGGACCATTCAGGATTTTTGCATACCATGGGAACAAAGTTATTTGATGTAGGAGCTTAATGGATATCTCATTGGTGGAGGACCTATGAATGGCAGGTTTCTCAAACACTATCTTGCTTAAAAAAAATTCAAACTCTCCATTTCATTGTAAATAACCATTTTATTTTCAGATGAAGCATTTGAACTCAATAATCAATAGAAAATTGAAGCCCGAAGTGAAGGCCCTAAGTTTATGTTGAGTTTAGTGAAAGTTGTGTCAAGAGAGTCTTGTAAATAAGTTTGTTTGTCAGTTTGGAGTCTTTGAGTCAAATAAAGCCCAATGGTCATGCACTTGGTATAGTATTCTTTGCTACGTCACTGGGAGGATAGCATCCCCATTGGAGTCAGTTGTTAGCACCGTGATTTTTTATACCTAGAGTTAGAGGTTTTTCCAAAACAAATTCAAAGTCGTGCCATGAGCTTTGGAAAATCAAGACATTCCTAGATGAGTCATAGTTAGTGTGTCAAGGTTTATGAGGTCAATGATCAAATAAAGAATGGCTTGAAGTGTCAGTAATGGGTTTAGACATAAATTGGTTTAAAGGGTGTATTGTCTTTTTCATAAAATACTACCACGGGGGAAGAAATTCAAGAGTGTAAGGTTCGCCATGTTTAAGTTGTAAAGGTCTACTTTCCTAAGTCTCGAGTCATGTTAAAAAGTGGGAAATTATGTACCAAGTTCAAATCAAGTGGTTAGGATGAATGGCGTGTCAAAATATATTATGGTTCATCATTACTTAATCATGAGGTTAAAAAAATGGAACAATCATGGCACTCTGTATCATTTGTACCATCGAAAACTTCAAAGGTGTACCCGTTGCGCAAGTTCACCACGCAAATCTTTAACTTTCCTTAAAACATCTTGTCGCTATGGATATTCCATCCCTTTTCATAATTTCATTCCTTATCCATTCAAGATTAAATATTGGTCCCCTTTCATTTTTATCCATCACCTTCAAGACTTGTGCGTTGTCCATAGCCTTTCCATTAAGCTATGAAGCCCTCTACCACGCAAATATTGTGTGTTGTTGATCGCTACGTAAATTTTCCACTTTGTTTTTTTTGCGTATCCTCCATTTCTTCCAATCATTGTTCAAGAGCCTTTCTTGGAGCCCATTGCAAATTAGCTTCTGGAATGAGTTTCTTTTTCACACAATTAGATTTCTTTCTTTTGAGCTAAACTCTTGCTACCTATTCCTACACCAAGTATTTTGTTTTTGTTTGTTGTTGCGCCGAGTTTTCTTACTAATGTTTATTGTTGTGCCGAGTTTTTCGTTGCGCCAAGTTTTCTACTACTATTTATTATTGCATCGATTTTCCCACTGCATCAAGTTTTCCATTGTTGTTTATTGTTGCGTCGAGTTTTCCCCTGCACCGAGTTTCCTGCCATTGATTTGTTTTCCGCGCAAAGTTTCCTTTTGCTATCTTTTTCCTTCACACCGTGCAAAATTCACTATTCTCATTTGTTGCGCAGAGGTTATTGCTCTTGTTTTTTGTCATAGGTTATTGTTCCCTTTTTCACTGTGCGGAGGTTATTACAATATATTGTTGTGCACCTGTAGTTGACATATATTAGCATCATGAAAACTCCTCAACGAAAAATAAATAATGTGAGAAGCAGGAAAGACGTGAGGTTTGAGCCACAAAATTTAAAATTAGTAAATGTAGACCCAGTGATCAGAGTGTCCTTTGAACAAGTCGTATGCATAATATTATGTGAAAAGGTTCAAGGGTATAATGTGCATCTAACCAAGCAGTTTCCTCTTAACTTTAATGGTGTCAGCGCAACTATTGCAGGGATCACTTTTCAAGTGTCATAGGAAACCATATTAGCTGCGACGGAGATTCCTATGCAGGGAGAAAAATTGTTTAAAGGTATGCCATTAGATACTTCATGTTATATTGATTTTCTCAAACCTGAATACAGAAATCGAAAGATTGGTGCCAACATTCCCAGTGAATATCTTTTGGAACCTTTTGAGAAGCTTATGAGGATAATCTAGAAGTACATTACTTGTGAGGGTAGGTTTGACAAGGTACATCAATGCCACATTAGGCTCTTGATGCATTTCATAGGGAGAATTCCCTTAAACTTATTTTTCTTCCTATATAGAAGCCTTGGAAAAATGGCAGACGATGTCCAAGAAAAATTTGACCAGCCAGAGAGTAGCCTATTCCATTTTTCCTTGATAAAGTTGTTGGTGGTTGAGGATCTTGGAAACTTAAATAGGGATTGGGGTTTCTTCTTGTTTTTAGAAAACATTTCCCTGGATCTTAAAGGAGATACTCTCTTGTCTGCTAAGAAATCATCATTTCATAATTCGAGGGTAAAAGGAGGAGGTGTTGCTGAAAGGGAAAAGGAAAATGAATTGAGAATTCATCACTCAGTCAGCCAGCATAGAAGAAAAGAAGCAAACTAATATTCACTGATGAAACTGAGGAGACACAAGCTCCAAGTAAACCGTGCACCAGGTTCTCTGCCGGGAGGTTTCCCATACCCATAATTCAGACAGAGTTTGTTGAATGTGCAGCCTAGGAGATTTATGAGAAGCAAGTGGAACCAGGTGAGAAAGATGCAGATATCAAGGAGGTGAGACAGCAACTCAAGAAATCTCAACATGTTATAGCCCAACTCTATCAGGAGAACAGAGAATTGAAGAGGAAGCTAATAGAAAGAAATCATGAAGCACAAGCACTATAGAGTAAAGTGGGTCATAGATCTCCTACCTCACCAACAAGAGGAGAAAAGAATATAAAATGGTTGAAAAAATAGTTAAGAGAAGCTCAATATGAGATCATTAAGATCAAGGAGGAAAACAGAATATCATAGGAAGGGATCATGAAACATTACAAGAAATGCAAACTAGCTATAGACAATGCATGTGCAGCCATCTCTGATGCTCAATCAAAATTGAAGAGGAATGAAGCTTTGTTGAGAAAAGTGAGAATTTTAAAGAGACAAAACTTGTCATTGAGAAAGGAAAACAGGACCTTACGACTACAAGTGAGATTGGATAAAGAAGCTATGGATAAACTAAATGATCCCAGCCTTTGTTGCCAACTGGATTCACGCAAACAACCTCATCATGAAGATCTGTTGCACAAACACCACAGCCAACACGTGTGCAACAGAAACCAGAATTTGTTGCAAAAAGGTGACAAGGTTGTCCAGTAGTACATATGATGACTCATCACAACCATATAGTTGAAATTCACTCAAGGATTTATGATTGTAAATGATATCTCATTTTTGTTATGATTGGAAAATCGGGTTTTCTATTTTTGGTAAATTTTGTAGAGGTTGTTGTTCTCTTTGAAAGAAACCATATCCATAACTCTACAAGGTAGTAGTTCGAATCCTAGCAGCTAAGTGTAGCTTTAGTTTTCTATATATGTTGACTATTTTGATGTAAAGAGGGGCGCACGGCCAGAAGTATAGGCATTTTGATCCTCAATGTAATTTTTTGAATCTAAAAGAAATACAAATGCAAAATTCTTGAATTCCTTATGAAAAAGATTCTAATGGTGGTGATCTAAAGACTGTACTCTTCTTTGTATGTATTCCTTGTATATTTATTTTCATCTGCACTTTTCTTCTCTTTAAATTGGTAAATTAAAAGTCCAGAATTCATCTAATGGTGCTCTAGACTTAAATGATTTAAATTATGTCTATCTTCTTAACTAAGGTCAAAATTCATCCTTTGTGATGCTCTGATTATGTTATGTGTTTCTTTTCTTCTTTCACCCTACATGATCAAACTCAACATTGAATTTCATCACCTTATTTATCCTTTGTTCCTCTAAGGACTTCAATCTACCAAGCATTGTTTTCTTTTGTTTTCAGGGGTTGACTCCATATCCCTAGAAATACTATATCTTTTTGCCAACAAACCTTTAAAAACTATCTCAAAATTATAAATCTAGCCATCAATTTAAAGCAACCTGTCTATTAGAGATCAAGTTTCAAAGAGAGCCCTCTCTAGATTGGAAAGGCTAGTTTCCAGTCTTAAAGTTGGTTTGTAGGTTACCTTTGTAGATCGTTTCTTCAGCCCAACAATTTACTTAGCGAGAACAGCGTGGAGAACATGGAGTAAAGGAAGACTAAAAATGGTTGTTGATCATTGGGAGAGATGCACATTTCTATGCATCCTATTGTGAAAAGAAACAAAGGTGACCTAAAAAGGCTATGAACAAGAATAAACAATAATTACAAGATAGAATGCATTTTATTTCCTAATCTCTAGTTGTGTTCTTTGATTTTGAAGAGAAATGCACAAAATCTATGTAGTTAATCGGCATAATGGCACTTAAATAATAGAAGAACAAGCATCAACAAGTAAGGTTGTTGGAGGGAATTACAAAGTTGTTCATTTTTGTAAGCAAAACAATAGAAGTGTATGTATGTGTAAGTATATCTAGTTGCAGAATTCATTTTTCATCATTTGACAAGAGAAGCAACGAAATCTTGTTTTTTAGTTTTTCCTAAAAACAAGGATGAGTTGCTATTGTGCAATACTTACATCACACAAATGTCTATAGATAGTCATGGAAGGCAAGATTATTCATATAGACTTAGAACAAGTGAGTTTGCTACAAGTATAAAAGTACATGCAAATATGAATATGGAACTATAGAAGAATGTCTCAAAAGTTTTTCAAAGGAATTGAAAAACAAATGGCATGATGATCAATCAAATAGGCATCAAAGATACTAAATATTATGCTATCATTTGGAAAAAAATTCCAAAGATGATAAAGCATAGAGTCGATTTTTCTTGTTCCTTTTGTTGTATGCAATCTCAACCGTATGATTTTCCATGAAAGACAAAAAAAACAAAAATTGCATTATTACTTTGTAACATGTCAAAGCTCAAATCACTAGTGACTACAGTTTCCTCATCTTGTTGAATGTCTATTGGTATGGTGTGCACAAAGTAGAGAAGATATTCAAGTGGTGCATGTGGTGAACTATAAGTATTTTCCAACATGAGAATAACCTTACCAATTCAAAAGTGGGAAACAATTGATGTGATGTGATTTGTTGCATAGTTGTGTGATTTCTAGACCATTATGTTATTTTTATAACATGTAAGATTGCCATGAAGGTGAAATGTTGTTATAATAGTAGTTTTTTGCAAGTATAATTTCTTTTGGAATTGAATTTGTTTGTGTTTCTTGGAAACACAAGACATTAATTTCCATTAGCTCATAGTCATTAATGATATTTTCAATAAGAAATGACAATCTTTGTGTGTTCAATGATAGTATGAGAAAATTATTTTCTTTTGGTATTGATTGTAGATAATATTCAAGTTGCCAACGTGCATTTGTTCGAATCCTTTCTATTTCAATAGCAACTTTCTCAAATAGAGAAAAAAAAAATTGTTGCAATTTGCTTATGAGATAGAGTGATTGGATATCTCTAACACAAGAAAGTGTAGTGTAAATAATTCCATGTTGTTTAACCCCACTTGGGTCAAATGCCAACATGTTCATCATAAGGCTCATTGATATATGTATTGTTCTTGCACATGCCAATTAGATGGGGAATTGTTCTTGAACAAAATAGATTATATGTGTTGATGCAATTTGTCTACATATTCTTATGACAAGTGTTCAATTATGGGAAATGTTAGATGTGAATAAATCATGCATCATGGCTTGTTGAACTAAGCCAATTGTTGTTGTTGCAAATTCAATCCATGCAATGTCGAATTTTCCTTCTATGTAATGCCTTAAAAATCCTTTTGCATCATTTACTAAATTGTCTTGAATGGTATAATTGCATCTAATCAACTCAAAAAGAATATTTCATTTTAGGACAATTATTGAAGGAAAATGCATCTTCTTGCCCCCGTAGATATTTTATTCCATTAGATATGTTCTCTTATAATGTGCTTTTAATATGAACTTTTATGATTGCACAATATCCAACATGTTCTTATTGTGTTCTTCAACATGTTTTTTTCTATGACAAAGGTACATGTTTGTTTGTTTCTATGTTTGTTCAAGTAGTCAATATCATGATTTGTTTGGGAAAAAGTTCTAATCATGTTCAAAATGGATATGAAAACTTTATTATCTTGCCTCATTACTTGCTTGAGCTCAAAGCATTTGACATTGTCTCTCCAAAATCTATACAAAATCATGTTGTGTTGAATATTTTTTGTTCAAAAATCCAATAATCACATACAAGTTGTACTTGACAAAGGTTGCCACAAAATATGATAGTAATATTTTCAAAGGTGTTGTTGGAGTGTGCATAATTTTCTCATAGCCTTATGTCCATGTTGTATAGCATTCAAGAAGCAACCAATGATGCTTCATATATAAGAAATAGGTGTTCAAGTTGTTCATATTCTTTGGTCAATAGATCTAATGTATTGGAGTTTAGAGAAACCATGTTTGACAAAGTCAAGGGGATGTGTAAAGTTGAATGTATTGTGATGCCATTTGCATTGGATGTATCATTTCTAGTAAATGCAACTATGATTCCATTTTTTCAAAGGATCACTATGAAGTTTTTTATTGTAAAAGCACATCAACCCTTGGTAAATTGTTTTGTTTTAAATTTATTTCTTTCCTGCACCTCCAGTCAAAAAAAAATGAAGTGGTGTGTCTGGATTTTTTTTCTCATTATGATTTCCTTTTTTATTGATTGTTGTCTTTATTAAGTTCTTCTAATGTCATAGTAATATTCTATGCTTAGAACAAATGGTTGTTTAATGGTTTCAATGACACTAGTAGACTAAGTTTGCATTCATATATTGATCATTTTGTGGATTAGATCATTTTGTATATCATATTTTTCAAGTAGAAAGCTATGGGATTGTTGATCTAGAGAGCCTTCAAATGCAAAGATCTATTGAGATCTAGATGTAATTATCTAATAAGCCATGTCAATGTAGCCCCATATTGTTCTTGTTGCATCTATAAACTTGTGCTAAATAATATATAATAGTACTTTTTGGGACAAGCATGCCTCAAACCATGTTTGACATTTTCCTTTCAAGACATTCTCAATTTCTCTATATGGGAGATATAGTATCATTTTTTCTCTAAAAAATAATTATCTGGGTCTTTTGTTGATTGTACTAAATGTATCATATGACACATAGATGCTTTATTTTATTAGGATTTGGATTTGAGCATGAGTACCAAGCATCATATTCTACTAAACAACTATTTTCAAATTCAAGAGGTCTTGCAATCTACTTGCCAATAACAGAAGAAACAATAATGTCTTCGATGTCATGAGGTTCTTATTTCAAGAATTTGGGTTCCCTTGGGATGAATGTTCTTTTATCCAATGGTGTTGTATTAATGAATATTATTTTCCTAGAAATTGAATACAAAGGCAACACAAGGACAATGTGCATAGCTTGTTGACTATATATTTTTTGCACGTTAAGAAGTGCATTTCCAACTTTGTGAATGGTCTCATGTTTTCTATCATTTCTACAAAATCATTATTCTCTGTTTTTCTTGAAATAAGTTGTCATAGTGAAATCCATATTTTTTATTTAGGGGCCATAATATCTTGTTGCAACATGAGCATCTAAGATGAACTATGCACTTGTATTTGCTTGATATAGTTCTAGAACTTTTTAAGGAAATACATTTATTCATATGTCATATGTGTCTCTCTTCAATGAAAAACAAAGAATAAAAGAGAAGAGTGCAATAGAAGAATGTATTTGTATTTAGTTACTTTGAGGTTAGACAATAATATGTCAAAGGATGTGTTTGTAGAATATATTTTGTGTTGTAAAAGATAAAATGTTTTTTTTTTTTCTCTTTCATTTTCCAGTGTTGGCATCATGCTCCAGTATATGCAAAATAGCAGTTTTATCCACAGGAGGAAGTGGGAAATTAAATCTATAGTTGGATTGTAAATATTTCTTGCAATTTTTTTTGTGGTGATGAGTTTGAATCTTAACAAGATCATCATTAAGCAATGTTGAATTAGAAGATATATATCTATCAACAAATTTTGTAACCTCCTCATCAAAAGCTTGTCAATAAATCAGTACAACTCAAACCCAAAGCAATCCATCCTCATGTTCATTGCCTCTATGTTGCAATTCAGTAATGAGGAAGTAGTCTACTATTTCTCCAAATAATTCACTCTTTCTTAAAACTAAACCTTGGAGCACTACTACTCTATGTCTATAGTAGTGGCTACAAATAACATGATGCTTTTTTATAATAGTTTCTTCAAAAACATTGTTTTCAAGTTTATCTTGAGACCTATTTATAGCTTCTTGCAATGCATGGCACAATGCACTAGTGAAATTCACAAAGAATGTAGGAGGACCAAATTGTTGTACCAATGTGAAGACAATTCTTCTCATGTTTTTGAGATAGTCAAGTGAGGTACGTATGCTTTTAAGATAGTTATATGCAATTGGAGATTTCAATACTTTATCAAGATTGTTTTTGTACTTTACATCTTTGGGCAGCTAATTTTCTTCCTTTTAGCTCTCCTTTGTGCACATAAATCTAAGCAAAACCTAAAACTTACAGTCTATAAGAATTTGAATTGCTTCGATGAAAATATTTGCAGTGTGTTGGATAATATTCAATAGCATGTAAAATCTCACACTATGATATTTTCAAATAAGAGAAATCCTTGAGAATGGCATCAAGTCAACTAGATCCATAAAATAGTGTAGGAAAATTTAGCTCTTCAAAGAAATTTTCTTGGAAAATGCCCAACAATTTGAATCCTTCAGAAGGTGCAGTATGTATGATTATGTTGTGTAGGTCATCTATTAGATGGGATTTCCCATAACCATGTATTGGTGTTTCATATATTAGTTCTAGATCTTCGTCATCAACAATAGAATCTAGGGGTTTTATGTTAAATAAATTATCAACATGCTCTTTAATGTTTTCATGGAAAATTACTTTCCATTCAATGTTGTTAACAATAACGTCAATTTTGTAGAGAGAAGTGTCGCATAAGTCATTAATAGCAATCAGGACTTGTATTGGTCAAGTGTTCCCAAAAAATAGACATTTTTGTATTCCAAATTTATTTTTAACATTACTGCAATTATCATTGAGTCAAACAAAATGATGGATGAGGTTATCTAAACTCGATCTAAATCTACATGAACATTTATGATTGTACTAGTGAGCCCAAATTGAGCCTTTTTATAGCCAAGTTCCCTTATTTGTGCAAAATCCATCATTGGCGATACTAGCTTCTCTTCCAAATTCGTTAAGGTCTTCGCAAATGTTAATTCATTATTGCGTAAAATTTGTGGAGATGATACAAAAGTAGTTAATTTGTCATTGCAAGTGGAGTTTTTTCTATGTTTGCATATTTTCTCATCGATTTTAATGAGTTTTCATCCTTCGTCAAGTGCCAAACATGCAAAGCTAGATATCATGTAATTGCCAATGTTATGTGTGTATTTTTTGAACTATATAGGTTCTCAAATAGCACATACATGAGTCAATGTGTCTTCAGTTGACTCTAAATATGCCTCAATTGCTTTTATTGTTTTTTCATAGTTCTATTTTCTTTAACACACAAAGGATTCTCATTTTCACATTCCCTATTTTAGATGTTGTAATATTGTAAATGTCTTCTTGGAAATTTCCATCAAGCTAGCTTCTAGCATTGTGCTCACTAATTATTGAAAGAATTGCAATTGTGTGTGTTTTTTGTTGTTATTGTCTTATTTGTTTAGGAAAATTTCTTTTTTTTAATGTCTTTTTGTTTTAGTTGCATAGCCTACTTGAATAGACAAGTTAAAGAAAGCATTTCTTTCAATGTTGTTATTATCTAACGTGATTTCAGGGATTGTTTTAGATTTGTCTCTCCGGGTTCCAATAGTATCACTTGTTCCATCAAGTGATATAGTAAAATTAGTATCATTAAAATACATTTGAAGCAATCACTAGAAATGTGCATACGAAGAACACAGAACTTAACACATTAAATATAGCACTTTTGAGGATGCATGTGTTGGATAGAATCTTAGGATAATTGATCGTGATTTAGCACTCCAAATGTATATGTTAATTTTAAGCAACTCACATAACCATTGCATTGTAAATTAACCTCCTTCTATGTGACCATGTTCATACAGTGACTAACAAATTGATAATATAGCCTTGCCAATTAGCAATAAATTACTCTTTTCTAATGATCTTATCAACAAGGTATCTATTCAGGCACATAATTGGTCTGATGTCATGTGAAATGAAGGTATTTTAAAAGGTTTGTGTTATTTTTTTGCTCAAAGAACGATGTAAATTTATAAACAAGCTTAAATAATGAGCCATGGTAATCACCAAGAATAGCACCAACCACTTAGAATTGCTTCTCTAAAAGTGCTCGTCAATAGATGAGATGTCCATTTAAGAAATTGAAATTCCATCCACACATTCACACGAAGAAATTATCTGAAATAAATTTTTTCTAGTGTCTACTGATTCATATGAAAAAAGTGGCTCAAAGTGACCACATGTTGGATTTTGATCATGGAACAATAGGCTAAATTTATATTCATATTTCCCCATGTTGAAATAAAGGTACCATTTCCTTTTTGTAAATGACCTGACAGAGATCAAAATAGATAACCACCTAGAAAACCACTTAACGCAAAACATATCACCCCACAAGCTGAGCTTAGAAGCCTTGTTTAGGCAAGAAGCAAAGAGACACATCATATGCAAATATGTCTCGACATTCTTGAGATCGTGAAAATATTCTAAGAAATTGTAACATCCCCGCTATAATCCATAGTTTAATTAATGCTTATGTAGATATAATCTGTGGCTATGGCCAAAGCGATGTAATATGTGAATTGCATTTATATGTTTTAATAATAAAATGGGATGCCAACTGTTAAGGGGGCATGGACATAGATGGGGGTTGAATTAATCCACAAGAGAGGGGGAGTGTTTAGGATAATGGCCAAGAGGGGTCCAATGGGAATTAACCATGTATATTAATTCAACCCATTTTCCTAAATCTCTATTGATATATGAACCTTCTAATTTCTAATTGAGTGTTCCCAAAGCCAACCATTGAATACATGTAAGAGGGTGGGTGTGAGTTGTCACATCTCGTAATTATTGGGCACATGGGAGATGAGTACAATCATCTTGTGGAAGTGTGTGAGTCAAGAAAGCAAGGCAAAGGAGAGGAAATTCATATGGGTTGGGACAATAGTTTTATACAATCATTTTTTGTGCATGGGGAGCAAGTAGAGAGCAAGGGAGAGAGTTTGGATGTAGTGTAGTCATGGAGGGAGAATTGTAGAGCATGCTAGATAATATCTAGAGAGTATTGGAGCTGAATACGGAAGAGCCAAGTTTTCAAGCATGAAGAGTGAACTCTTAAGTGGGTTGCACTAAAACAACAAGTGTTTGATGTTGTTTGTTGGTAGTTTTTCCTAGCAGTAAGTTTCCTTGAATTCCTCGCTGAGAGATTCCTAGCTACGTATGTCAGAGATACCATGATAAATAAATGGGACACTTGAGGGACTGAGATCAGTGAAGGAGTACATTCCTTGGGTTGAATAGGTCAAGAAGAAGAGAGTTGGTGGAAAATCGGGATAGTTGTAGAAGAATACTAGTGAGTTGAGAGTTTTATGAGTTGTGAGTGGATAGTGAGATGCCACCCTCTTTTGTGGATTACTAGCCTCAGCTCGGGGATGAATGGATGTTGAGATTTGGAACATTTAGTCTATGGTTGGGTGGAGCGTCTGTCCCAAGTAGTTGGTTGCACAACTATTGTTAAAAGATAAGTGTTTTATCTTGTTTTCTATTGTATTATGAGTTTTAATTGTTGTGCATGAACTCTGAGTATGAGAACGTATTATATATGTTGGTGTAATGAATTTTATTAGCTACATTCATGTCTATTTTAGTATGTGGTATATGCATCAATGTAAGGGTAGTGAATAGTAGCTAAATATGTTGTAATTCACAGTTGAAAGCTACAAGAAATTAGATAGTTGTAAAGGAATCAATTTAGTTAGTTGTAAAAATTTCATTTTTATGACTATTTTGCATTATAATGTCCCTCGATTGGGCTGGGGGATGTTACATTATGGTATCAGAGCCTCAGGTTCAAACATAGGGCTTGTCTGGGCTAAGAACGAGAGTGAATTGGTGTGCTTCATTGTTGCAGACTTCTATCTGTGCGAGTTTGGGGGGGAAATAGATAAAATTAGAGTGAAATTTCCCAAATTCATGAGTAAATTCAAGTTTAAAGGAGTCAAATCTGTTAAGAGAAGTTTAATGAAGTAAATATGTGAGTTGCAAAGCCGAATTTGACTAGAAATGGTTGAATTTTGAGTTTTAATGGTTGTTGTAGATTTGCAAGTAGTTTGGAAAATCGACGGTCGAGATCGCGTTTGATCTTGAGATCGACAATGGAGATTCGTCATGATAAATAAAATTAAAAATTCATAATGTTTCATTCATTTTGAAGGTTGAGCAAATTGATGGACAGGATTCATTTCGAGGGTTTTTTAAATGGATCAGATCAACGGTCTAGGTTTGTCAATGGAGTTGGGTGAAGTTCAACGAATCAATGGTTCAGATCGTTTCAATGGGGAAATATATTGTCTAAATCAATTAGAGAAATGTTGAAAAATTGCTAAGTGTGGAAAATTTCCAAGAGAAATCGTCAATGGTCGATGGTCAGGTCAGCTGAAGTGGTGAAGAGTTCATTCGACCAAATGAAATCATTAATGATCGATGGGTTGATGGTTGGGCATCAGTCGAATCCAAGTGAAGCATTTTCAATTACCAACGGAAGTCACCGATGGGACAATGGTCAAGCATCGATCAAATCAACGAGGTGTCTATTTTTTCAATGGGTCGATGAGCCAATGGTTGGGCATCGACCAAATAGACATTATGTTTGGGTCTTCTAAGAGAATCGACTGATGGAAAATGGAGGAAAGAAGGTGGTGACATGTAATTCCATGTAAGCACCCATGTGTCACACCACGTCAGCATCCATGTGTTATTCCATGTCAGCAATTGCCATGTCATCCTAAGTGTTCAATGGTCGATGGTTAGGTCGACTAAATTGGGGAAGTGTTTTCAATAGTCATCAGGGATCATTGATCATCGATGGTCCAATGGCCAGTTGTCGATTGAATCGGTAAGGAGTTTCATTCATCAACGATTGAGAGTCAAATAAGTTGGTTTAGATTTATGTGCAAATCAGTTGTCGAGGAGTTAGGTCAATGGCTGACTATTAGGTCGACAGTTTGGGGAAAGTGTCTTGCACGCCAAGGGAGAACGTCGATCGTCAATGGATGATGGAGCACAGATCAAATACTCATATTTCACCTGATTTGAGGTCAATGACTCAGATTTAAATGGTTGTTACAGTAGTAAAACAACCAATTTTATATGAAAATTTCTGAAATTTTCATACTTTTGAAGGTCATCAACTTGCAGGGCATTTTTGAGGGCCTAAACGACATTTTTATCCAATCAAAACCCAAAATAATAGAGTGTAACAATGTTCAATGTACCAAGGTACACTATGTCTCTACAACTAAAATAAAAGAACTCGAAGAGAGCTATCCAATGCAATAAATTGTTCGCAAAATGGAGCTCGTATGAGAAAGTTACAGCCAAAATAGTAAGGGTAAAATTTTGGGCATAAATTTACTTCCATAGGGCATAAATCCATGCTCAGAAATTCATTTGGGGCACAGGAAAAATCAATGGAAATATCATGATCCGTAGAAAATATCCATGGAGTTAGATTTAATATCTGGGTATGTAAAAATGTGCATGAAGAGAAATAAGATGCATGCAGCATGCAGGGATAATTTGGGTAAAACAACCTAAACTTCTCTATACCATAAATTTGAGCTCGAAACTCGGATTTGAGAAAACAAATAGTCATTGGAGAGGCCTTGAGTATTAGAAGAAATCATGGACCTAGAATTTTTATTTGAGCAACAAAATTTCTCAAAAGTTAATGAATATATTTATGTAGCCGTAAAAGAGTGGAAATTGCAACTTATAATGTTGTAACTTTTCACTCAGAACTCAGTTTGAGGCATGGGTATGGTCGTTGGAAAGTTCGTTTTAGAGAGGAATGCATCAAGGGAATAAAAAATTGAATTGGTGCAATATGTCCTTCATAAATTGATGAATAAATAACTTGTATTCTAATGGATGAATGTTTTATGCTATGCATGTTTATAACAATAATTATTGCATGCACATGTCTTAAAAAATTAGAGGTACAATAAAGAAACTTTGGTTCTTATATGAGGATTGGAGTTATGGAAGATTCTCATGGATATTACGGCCATAAGTAAGAGATCATAGGCTACATGTCAGCATGGGAAATGTTGAGACAGAGTCAAATGGGAGAAGGGATAGGTAGGAGCCTATCACTATGAGAAGCCTGCATAGGGAAGTGCATAGCTATAGAGTTGATAATGAAAGGATTATGAAGGATAAGGAGGAGATACTTCAGAGCTTGAACATGTTTCATAATCAATTCAACAAGGACTTTGGCACTAATCAAGAATATAGTGCTAGAGAAGTGACTGAATCTAGATCCCATAGCAAAAGGGATGATCATGGGAATGATAGGAAGTCAAGAAGAGTGAGTAGGCGCCAGCATTATCCAAAGTATACTACCATAATAAATCAGGCAAGTTCAGGGCCAGGGAGTATCCCAAGTGTATATCATGTTTAAAAGAAAAGGAGAAGGCCTGAGGCATACATCTTGCAAGGTGAACTTGGGAAAATCAAGCCACCAACTTTCAATGGTGAGTACAGAAAAGGAGAAGAGGTCGAGGCCTAGCTGTTGGAAATGAAGAAATATGTGCAGCTGCGTGATTACCCCTCCTGGATAAAAGCTAGAATTACCACCTACCACTTGCAAGGAAAGGAATCTGTGTGGTGGGATCAACTTAAGCAATCTAATAACCTTGATGAGAAGAGGATCTCATGGCTCATGAAGTTCAAAGAATATTTCCAAAAGAAATATTTTTCCAAGCATTATTATGAACAAAGATGAAAGAGTTAATTGAACTCAAGTTGGGAACCATGAAAATGCAGGAATATGAGAAGAGGTTCTTTGAATTGTTGAAGTATGTTGACTTCATAAAATATGAGAAGGTAAAAATTCAAAGGTTTATAAGTGGGTTACCCTCCTTCTATAGTAACAAGATTCAATATGATAACCACAAACCCTTGGAGGAAACCATAAGAAGAGAAATGCATATTTATGAGAAAAGAAGAGGAAGGAGAGTTTTCCAAAAGGCTTTGAATGAAAAGATGAAGGGTAAAAAGGATCAAAGGTAGAAGGGTTTTAGGCCACACTTTTTCAAGAACAACACCCAATAAAATCAACAAGGTAAATCAACCCAAAATGAACACAAGGTTGGAGATTCATTTGGTAAAATGCCAAGGCATCAACCTGTACAATGTTGGGGATGTGAGGGAAATCACTTATATAGGTACTGTCCTCACAAAGGAGACAGAATGAGGATTATCTGCAACATTCAGGAGATTGAAACAGTGGAAGACATGGGAGGAAATATGCCAAGGATTTATGCAGTCTTAGACAATGATCAAGCGGAATATCAATCCCCCGTGATTGAAGTGGAAGGTAAGATTAATAGCCGACCTGTAGCAATTTTAATTGATTCTGGAGCTATATGTAGTTACATAAACGCTAACATTGTTGAAATATTTCACTTGCAAAGGAGTAAGCATACGAAATCTTGGTTAGTTCAGTTAGCCACAGGGGCTAAGAGAAAAATCAATGAGTTGGTCAAAGATTGTCCAATAGACATGAATGGACTCAACACAAAGGTAGATGTAAACATCATACCATTGGATTCATGGGATTGTTTAATTGGCATGGATTAGTTGGAAAAACACCATGTTTTCCTATAATTTTACAACAAGACAATCATGTGTCTTAATGAGGATGGGAAGCAAGGTAAGGTTCAAGGAATTCTGAGAGTTGTAGTTGTTAGAGAGATTTCATCTATGCAACTAAAAAAGAGTTTCAGGAAAGAATGTGAGATTTTTGCATCCCATATGGAAGAGATAGTCAAGGATAAAGTGGTAGGTATTGAAGACCATCTGGTCTTAAGGGATTTTGAATATTTTTTTAGAGAAATCCCAAGATTTCCACTGAAGAGAGAGATTTATTTTTTATTTATTTGGTGTCGGGAGTTGTCCAGTGTCCAAGACACCTTACAGAATGGGCACACCAGAACTGAAAGAGTTGCAGATGCATCTTGAAGAATTGTTAAAGAAGGGGTATATACGCCCAAGTGTGTCACCTTGGGGAGCCCCAATTCTTTTTGTGAAGAAGAAAGATGGAACCTTAAGGTTGTGTATTGATTTTAGATAGTTGAATAAGATCACCATACAGAACAAATAGCCTTTGTCAAGAATTGATTATTTGTTTGATCAGTTGAAAGGTGAAAGAATCCTTTCCAATATTGACTTGAGATCAGGATATCATCAAGTAAGGATAAAGGAATAAGACATCAGCAAGACAACATTCATTACAATATATGGGCATTATGAATTCATGGTAGTGCCATTTGGACTATCAAATTCCCAAACATGTTTTATGTGTCTGGTGAATGGAGTGTTCAAGGAGTACCTAGACAAGTTTGTAATTGTGTTCCTACATGATATAATCATCTACTATAAGTCAGAAGAGGAACATGAGAAACATTTAAGAATGGTGTTCCAGGTTTTAAGAGAGCATAAATTTTATGTTAAGCCAAGTAAGTGCATCTTTTATCAAAAGAAGATTCACTACTTAGGGCATATAATTTCAGCAAAAGGGATATCAGTGGATCCTGAGAAGATAGAGGCCATTAAAGGATGGCTAGCACCAAAGAATGTAACAGAGGTAAAATCATTCATGGGTCTTGTTGGTTATTATCGAAGATTCATAAAAATATTTTCAAAGATTGAAAGTCCAATCACTTCCTTGCAAAAGAAGGGAGTGAAGTTCAAATAGACTTCCAAGTGTGAAGATAGTTTTCAGCAGTTGAAGGAAATATTGACAAGTGTGCCAACATTGAAGATTGCAGATCCATGTGAATATTTTATTGTGTGCATTGATGCATGCAAGGAAGGGCTCGGTGGAGTCCTTAGTCAAAAGATCATGTGGTATGCTATGAGTCTAGAAAATTAAAAGAACATGAGAAGAATTATGCTACACATGACTTGGAGCTAGCAGTAATTGTACATACATTGAAAATGTGGAGGAATTACCTTATGGGGAAGAAATTTGAGCTAAGGATAGACCATTGTGGTCTGAAACATTTGTTTGGACAACCAACACTAAATGTCAGACAAACTAGATGGTTGGAATTTCTTAGTGAGTAGGACTTTCAAATTAAGCATATAAAAGTAAAGGAGAATAAAGTGGTTAATGCACTCAGTAGGAGAGCTCATGAAGTGCATTGCATCCATTATCATGTACAGGATAGATATGAAAGACAAAATTATTGCAGCAGTAAATTCAAATCATCACTATGTAAAAATAAAAGAGACATTGCATCAAGGTAATTTTCAACAGAAATTTAATTTTAATGAGTTGAAAGAAGATGGAATTTTCATGTACAAAGGAAAAGTATATGTGTCGAATTCCAATGAGATGAAAAATGTAGTTCTGAAGGAGATGCATAATGTGCCATATGTTGGACACCTAGGATATCATAATACAATTGCAGTTGTAAGGAGCCAATACTTTTGTCTAGGAATGAAGAAAAAAGTGGTTAATTATATAGTGAGATGTCTAGAATGCCAGAAAATGAAGACTGAGCATAGACATCCACCAAATTTTCTACAACCATTGCCCATTCAAGAATGGAAGTGGGAAGTTGTCACATTGGATTTTAATACAAATCTGCCCATAACATTGAAGCAACATGATTCCATCATGGTGGTGGTGGATGAATTGACTAACGAAACACATTTCGTTCTAGTAAAGACTACACACAAGGCAACAAATATTGTAGAGATATATATGAAGGAAGTTGTTAGGCTACATGGAGTGCCTAAAGCAATATTTTTTGATAGATATCCAAAGTTTACTTCCATTTTTTGGAAGGGATTTTTCAAAGGCTTTGGGACAAATACAAATCTTAGTACAATGTATCATCCAGAGTCGTGTGGGAAAACAGAGAGGACTAACAAGATAATTGAGGACATGCTCAGAATGTGTGTGATGGACCAGCCATCAAAGTGGGAGGATTGTATCCACTTAGTGGAATTTTCCTACAATAATGGGTATCATGTCTCATTGAAAATGAGTCCATTTGAAGCATTGTATGATAGAAAATGTAACACACCAGTGAGTTGGGATAATCCAGCAGACAGAGAAGTGGTTGGGCCAGATTTGTTGAAGGAAATGGAAGAGAAAATGGGAAAGATAAAGCATAATTTAAAGGTTTCCCAAGATATACCGAAAAGTTGTGCAGACCAGAATAGAGTGTTTAGAGAATTCAAAGTGGGTGAACATGTGTTCTTATAAGTGAAGGCGAAGAGAAGTTCAATGGGATTAGGAAGTTTTACAAATTTGGTAGCAAGATATTGTGGACCTTTTGAAATATTAGAAAATATAGGGCTAGTTTCATACACGTTATCATTACCTGCATCCATGAGAGTGCATATTGTATTTCATGTATCATTATTAAAGAAATATGTGTCTAACCCTAACCACATAATTGATTAGAATGTGATCCAGGTGGAGCACGAAGGGGATTTACAGGTGGAACCAGTACGCATCCTAGGCCAGAAATTCAAGGTGCTCAGAAACAAAGCCATAGGGTTGGTAAAGTTTCAATGGACCTATTATGTTCCTGAATATTCTACATAGGAGCATGAAGAAAACAAGCGAGAAGAATACCCACAATTGTTTTACAATTTTGAAGAAAATAGAATGCAAGACTCCATTTTGAGCAGTTAGAGTTCTGGAACCACATCTCAGAGTCTTAGCCAACTTCATTAGGGATGTTGATAAAATAATGGATCATTCCTTGGGTTATCCCTGATAAAAAAAATGATGCATTCCTTGGGTCGATGAGTTGAGAGGAACATGAGATTATGGTTGGAACTGTTGTTGGAGTAGTTAAATTGCGAAATTTAATTTCTAAGTATTGTGATGTAAATTGGCATATATGTATATCAGCATATTGTGCACTAAGGATGACACACAATTGTAAGGGAGGGGGAATGTGACATCCCCACTATAATCCCTAGTTTAATTAATGCTTATGTAGATATAATTTGTGGCTACGGCCAAAGTGGTGTAATATGCAAATTGTATTTTTATGTTTTAATAATAAAATGTGATGCCAACTGCTAAGGGGACATGGAAAGAGATGGGGTATGAATTAGTCTATAAGATAGGGGAGTTTATCGGATAATGGCCAAGAGGGGTCCAAGGGGATTACCCATGTATATTAATTCAACCCATTTTCCTAAATTTCTATTGATATATGAACCTTCTAATTTTTTATTGAGTGTTCCCAAAGCCAATCATTGAATACATGTAAGAGGGTGGGTGTGATTAGTAATATCCCATAGTTATTGGGCACATGGGGGCTGAGTATAATCATCTTGGGGAAGTGTTTGAGTCAAGCAAGCAAGGAAAAGAAGAGGAAAATCATATGGGTTGGGATAATAGTTTTACACAATCAGTTTTTGTGCATGAGGAGCAAGTAGAGAGCAAGGGAGAGAGATTGGAACTGGTGCAGTAATGGAGGGTGAATTATAGAGCCTGTTGGAGCATATCTAGAGAATATTGGAGATGAATACTGAAGATCAAGATTGTCATGCCTGAAGAGTAAACTCATGAGTGGGTTGTAGTAAAACAACAAGTGTTTGTTGTTGTTTGTTGGTAGTTTTCCTAGCAACAAGTTCCCTTGAGTTCCCATCTGAGAGATTCCTACCTACATGTGCCAGAGAGACCCTGATAAATGAATGGGACTCTTGATGGACTGAGATCAATGACGCATTCCTTGGGTTGGATAGGTCAAGAGGAAGAGAGATGGTGGAAAATTGAGATAGTTGTAGGATAATACCAATGGGTTGAGAATTTTATGAGTTGTGAGTGTGTACTAAGAGACCACCCTCTTTTGTGGATTATTAGCCTCAGCTTAGGGGTGACTGGATGTTGAGATTAGGAATATTCAGTCTATGGTTGGGTGGAACGTCCGTCCCAAGTAGCTGGTTGCACAACTACTGTTAAAATATAGGTGTTCTATCTTGTTTCTATTGTATTATGAGTTTTAATTGTTGTGCATGAACTCTAAGTATGAGAACATATTATATATGTTGAGGTAATGAAGTTTATTAGCTGCATTCATGTCTATTTTAGTATGTGGTAGATGCATCAATGTAATTGTAGTGAATAGTAGCGAAATATGTTTTAATTCGTAGCTAAAAGCTACAGGAAATCAGTCAATTGTAAAGGAACAAATTTAGTTAGTTATAAAAAAATTGTTTCTTATGAGTATTTTGCACTGTAATGTCCCTCGATTGTGTTGGGGGGTGTTACAGGAATCGTTAATGAATTTCTCATTGAGTGGTGAGCTACAGGGTCTTGATGATCTAAGATGGTTGGAAAGTGATCTACTATTCCTTACCTTATCTTAATTTATGTATAATGAAAATGCAGCAAGGTTGCCAATGCATCAAAAGAGGAATCCCCTGGTTCATAGTGGAAATTTTGCAATCAAAACAAATGAAACCTAGATAACATGTGATCAATTTATTGCACATTTGATCCATGTATTGCAAAATCATTTGGTGTGTTGATATAGAGTGTTCCATTAAAGTTATCTTCTTCTTGACTTGCATCGTCCATGCTACAAGAGGGAAAACATTTAACAAAGCAAACTCAATAGATAATTGTGAAATATTGACAAAAGGCTCGAAAGGCCAATGATATTTCAAGTGCATGTGTCTTTAGCAAATGTAAGCATCAATAGCTCTACATATCACAATAAGGACAGGGTGGAGATGAAAAATTTAAACAAAATTATAGATATTTGTATAAGTAGAAAGCAATTTGCAATCAAGAACACACAATTGATTTCAACCATGCTTGTCAAACAAACAAAAAGTACAAAAGCAAAAAGCTACATGTATGCTATATAAAAAATGACATTTTGCAATACGACATGCAAAAATACAAGAAACATTGAAACAAATAACATAGTTTTTTTCTCTCTTTTATTTCATTTCCAAAGCAACATTTAGCGAACGCAGAAGCTTTTTCAATGCAACATGCTAACAGATTTAATCAAAAAGACGGTTACAAACTCAATCACTCTCTTGGAAACCTATCATCCATCGTCTTAACTATTGAACCCACTTGTAATATCCTATGTTTTTCTCTTATTATGTTTCTTCTTTGTGTCATATCATTCATCCCTCTTCATCATTATTTACCTTTAATCGATTAAAAAAAGTGTTTTATTCCTTTAATTATTCTTAATATCTTTATTTTATTATAAATTCAATTTTCCTTTTTTTTCTTAATTTTTGTCTCTTAATTTATTTCATAATTCCTTTTTACATAACCTTATTTTCCTTATTAATCTCATTTTTGTATACAACTTGAGTGGGCCTAATGGTTAAGAGAATATGTTTCCTCCTTGGGGGTCACAGGTTCAAATCTAGAGAGGGGTAGGGTATGTATACCTCTGTAGACTTTAACAGATATATATATATATATATATATATATA
>ML778374.1:1350181-1366087 GCA_009831015.1 Picea engelmannii | reverse complement strand
CTCTCTATATATATATATATAATTGGTTTAAGTGGATAATTAAAAGATCTCTCATATGTCACTCATGTATTAGCAAAGGGAAAAGTTAGTGAAAGTTACTAGGCAACTTTTATAAGTTTTTATCCATGGTTGACATGGAATCCACTCGTACCATGGTGTTCAACACGATATGCATGAGTTCCATGTCGGGCTATTGGCAATGTTAAATACCAAGCCGCTAGGAGAAGGGGTTCCATTCTTTAGCATTGTATTTGTTACATAGTTAAGCAAAGCACCTAGGAGTGGTATTTTGAGAGTATAATAGAGGAGGCGAGTTTCTATAGTACTCATACAAGCCACAGTGTCAAAGGAAACTCAACAGAGAGTGTCTATTTCTTTGTACTTGCATTTGAAGAAAACAGAGTAGAACGACCTCACCTTCTAGTTGGGTTTTTTCCCATATTGGGTTTCCCGAGTTATATCTTGTGTTTAATTGTGGATGGTGTGTGAGTATTTATTTTTTTTATCTATTTTTTGTATTTCATACATTTTAAGTAAAAAAAATAGTAATAAAAGAATCTGAGATATAAAGGAAATTAACCTTCATAATAAATATTTTGATATTTTATTAGATCTATCGTGACGAACTGTCCAATGGAATATCCAAGACATTTTATGGATCAGTATTTTAGTAAATGTCTTTATATCAAGTTGTATATATTTTTATGTAACTAATTTTACAGTAAAGAAAGTTTGCATACATATAAGCAACAAAAGTTACTCAATAAGAACAATGTATGTGTTCACTTCATCTCATTCATCCAATTATGTACAGTTCAATTTATTCAAATAATAATCAATGCACTTTATCCTTTGAAGTGTAATTGAATTACTTCCAATAATAATCACATATTATTATCTTCACCATAATTTATTCCATTTGATTTTCTCTTCTTTAATTTTTGGTTTCTAAATTATGGATAAATAACCAAGAAATTTAGTGGGCATCCCAACATTGCATTTGTTTTTTCTTTTTCTTTTTTATTTTCTTTGGTGGGGATAAATCAATATAGATCCATATTAACTCCAACTCTATTAAATGTTAAAAGAGAATAAATTCGTCTAGGTGCAAACCTTCCTCAAGATTGGATCACTCTCAACACTTATAAAACTAAAATTAAAATAAATTTACCCTAATATAATTCAAATTAAATATAAATATTAATTATTACATACATTTCAAAATTACAAAACTCATAAAAATGGATATTAATTATCACAAACACATTAACATTAACATTAACACAATATATTTTTTTCAAAGTTACATTAACACAATAATATTTTTTCCTTCTAAAAATGGTTATTGTATAACTCTTATACAATATATATAATTTCAAGTTTTGCAACCACTTAAGATTGGTTTTTTTAGTTGTGGCTGTTGTTTCAAACATTGGAACTCTTATATTTAATTTCAAGTTATGTTTTTTATGTTTTTAAAGTTAAGGTTGTTGTATCAAACATTGGAACTCTTATATTTAATTTCAAGTTTTGTTTTTTAGTTACGGTTGTTGTATCAAACATTGTAACTCTTATATTTAATTTCTAAGTTTTGCAATTCTTATATTTAGTTTCTAAGTTTTGGAGCTTCAAGGCTGAGAAATGTGGGGTATTATTTGCACATGTCGTCTCAATAATTTCACCTTCTCTATTTTGTAATGGCTTATAAAATGTGATCACGATTAAAATGTAGCAATATTTACATGAATAATAAATTAGATGCACCAACAAAGAATTAGGTTATCCATGATGGGGAAATTGTATATTAATATTAATATATGGAATACATATATTATAAATTAGTATAAATGTCATTTATTTATATTGTAATGTTGTATGGGTTATAATGATGGATATATAATTGTTATTATCAAACAACTTACAATAGGTAGTATCATAAGGCATTAATGTTAGAGAGTTGTACCACTATTATCCATGTGTTGTATCGGTTTTATGATAAGTGGCATATGCAAGGTGGCATCATTTGTTTTTGTGTGACATACATCCAATTACTATGATAAGTAGCGTATGCAAGTTGGTATCATTTGTTTATGTGCGACACACATTCAATTACTAAAACCCATGCAACTTCATGTGTATTATAAATGAGTTTTATCCTCGACCATAGTTTACATTTTACATATACAACTCAAGATTTTCTTGGCTCTTGGTTGACTTTCTATTCTACTCAATTCAATGATAAGTTCTAATATATTGATC
This sequence comes from Picea engelmannii, assembly GCA_009831015.1. Taxonomy (NCBI): domain Eukaryota; kingdom Viridiplantae; phylum Streptophyta; class Pinopsida; order Pinales; family Pinaceae; genus Picea; species Picea engelmannii. Next base: position 1,363,828 of record ML778374.1, on the reverse strand, counting down.
GGCTATCATGATTTGATTGGCTAACTCCCTAACTAGATTTGGTAATCCAATTCTAAGACATTAAATCAAAATACATTTGAGAAAACAAATGCATTGATTAAGTTATGGATGTAAAAACATGAATAGAAATGAAGCAAATAATAAATGAAAAATACAAAAAGCAAGTTAGATCATAAAAATATTTGTATTATTGCTTAAATTCTCTATACAATGTTGTGTGATAAATAATGAAAGGAAAAACATATTATTGATTATTATATTCTTTATGTTATGTTTCCTATTATACATCAATTAATTAGGTGATTATTTGTCTTTTTAACACATTGCATTTTGTTTTTGGCATGTATGTGTTGGTGCACATGTATGTTGTTGAAGCATGTATGTAGCACTAGAGCATGTGCATGGCGTTGGAGCATGTATGATGCACTAGAATGTGCATGCAAAGCTAAAGACAATGTAACAATGATCACATAGATTGAGAACAATAGATAGAACAACATGACATAAACACAACACAAGAAAGCAAAAGAGAAGCATGCCAAAGGGAGACAAAATATCAAGTGCAAATTTAAACGATTATATTGAAAGAGATCAAGAGGAGGATGAAGATGAAACTAAGTAATCAAAACATGGAAATGCAATAAAGTAAAGTTCGCCAATGATCAAAGCACAATTACGGGTAGTAGGCACATAACCTTATGTGCATTGGACTTGGTCCATCCCTCACATTACCATGCTCCAACCAGGACACCCTTGGTACCTAATCCCTCTTAGGGTCCAAGGAAAAACACCCCTTGCAACATCATGTGGTTTCTCATGGGATGGGTCAAGAGGCAATACCCCAAAAAACCAATAACATTTGGCACAAACAACACTATGCATGTCATATTGCTAATGCCATCATCATGCCTCTTCTTCACATGTCATGCACTTTTTTATGTACCAATCTAGATTGGTCTTAACTCAGATCTATCTAGTGCCAAAAATGATCAAATCCTTTCAGATGCAAACCTTTTTCAAATGGAAAATTGGATGAAAATTTTACACTCGAGGGATTTGTTCTCTCTCAATGCCTTGATAGATCCAGGTTAAGATGGATCTAGGCCGGAATATATAGATTATTTTTAGTATTGTTATTGTTATTTATTAATTTTTGCATTTCCATATCCTTGCTTAGGTTACAGAGCTACTCCATATTGCACTATAGAATATTATTGTTATTATTTATTTTTGGGTTGACATTACACAATTACCTCATAGTTCATTGTATAATGCACATCCTTTTTTTTAAACCAAAACTATATATATATATATATATATAAGATGTTTTTGTAGAGTAAATGAACCCTGCATGAGTTACCTCCCTTAGGCTCTTCCTAGACCTAAGATAGAATATAGATGCAAGCAATAGATTTTCCTAGATCTAAATTATACACTAAAAGAATCTACGAGTTGATGGAATAAAAGGTTTACTCAATGATCTAACAGTTGTCCCTTCACTTACCTTTGTTGTTAGCTCTCTCGAAGATGCCCTTCACTCTTGCCAACACAGATCTGCACACATAGAGAAACAAAGAAACCTTTCACAAGATCAAACGAATCACGTATAAATGGAAGATAGATCTAGTGACATAACATAAGAATATCAATTCCTTACAAAGATTATAGAAATTGCATGTACAATCAAGTAAGGATGAAAATCGTGTACATATTCTATTAATGGACAAATGGTTTGCAACTTACAATCAAGGAAGTTGATGCAATCCTTTCCCGAGTTCCTTGCCCAAGCTCTGTAATCAAACCACTAGTATAATTTTTCTTTCTCCTTTCTTTTTCCTCCCTTTTCCCATGAGAGACCCTCAATATATAAGATAATAGAGATAAGATAAAAGATTAGTCTAGATAGGATCTAGATTCCCAAGATAACTAGCTTCTCAAGGTTGAACCACGAAAAATCTGAGGTTAAATCTCATCTCATGGAAACTAATCCTAAATAGGAAGTAACAGACCTGGTCGTGCCTTGCATTCTTGCAGGGAGCAACCGATCACTCTTTGAAAGAGGCCAAGGAGCGACCATCAAAATTGGTCATGGGATGTAAAGGGACAACCAACGACCAGGCAAAAAGGTATTGTAAACTTAGGGGAAAAGTGGTATAATTTAGTGTTTCGGACTGCTAACCTCTAGATGATTCCCATCGGGTGATGAAGTGGAAAACAACTGCATAACAAATGCCCCCTAAAGTGTGAGTTCAAAAGAGGTGTCTGATGTCTGAAATACTTTACAAAATAAATCACAAAGCTTTGGGCGAAGGAAGCTCGGAAGAAACCATCATCATTCCTGCATAATAATAACATCCCCAAGATGGGCATACCCATGCTCAGTAAGAAAAACTAAGCATATCCTCCAAAATAGTACATTGTGGATCCATGCATGATGCAAACAATTAGATCATGGCCATGAAAAAAATACATTGTGGATCCATGTCACAAGTGAAGACATAGCCACAACCAAGTACAAATGTGGATCTATGTCACAGTATACAAATCAGTGAGATGACTCGATGCCTAAGAGATCTTTGAAGTACTCATGAATAACTCCATCGCAACTTGGGAGGGAATGCCATCAAGGAATTTGGTGGTCCCAACCCAAGGTCTTCGTCCCAAATCCCAATGGTATGAATATAAAACAAGCGAATAAATGAGTTGAGGTCGAGCATGATAGAAAGTGTCTGATTACCGATCATTGATGTTTATCGTTAACAAATGTGAGGTAATCCATCGATGATGATGATGGACCCCAAGATACCTAGTACAATCTAGCAGGTGTGAATAAATGATTTGAAGTCGAACACTCATAGATTCATTCAGCAGGATCCAATGATTTAAACCCATTGTTGAAATGCAAGGGAATATGCCACTGATGTCTGCAAATCCCAGGGTACTAACTAGTTTCTAGATTTCAATCCTAGATAATGATCTGGAGTCGACAGGATGAAATCCATCGAAGGAGGGCCTTGATGTATCCCCCATCAATCGACATGAAACATATAAAGGTAGATGGTGTGAATAATGTAATAGAAAAGCACAACTGACATAGGGATGGCCATAATGGATGGGCTAAAGGACTAAAATTGGTCGACACATGCTAACTTCCCTTGAACAAAACAACATGAAACATAACTTGACTTGGAAGCATTGACTCGTTGATGACAAAAACACTTGCCATGGAGGACTGGAAGAGTAACCAGTCGACGGAGTTAGAGAATTCATGGATATGGTAATGACTCAAGGACAATGGATAACCCAATTGTTAGACATAAATGCAAAATAGGTGCATTGTTCAAGGGTGACTCAATGCACAGGTTCCATTTGTGAAGATTCCTAGATGTAAAACCCCCCACTCTTTTTCTTTCTTTCATGTTTGAAATGAGCATGAAAGAAGATAAAAGTATGCTCGATATTCTCACCCATGGATTTAATTCTCGAACCCGATGTGGAGATTGGTGCTCGACGATCTTTTCAATATTTAATGGGTCTAGAAAGATCTGAAAGAAAACTCCATATACAATCTCGTGGATTTAATGAGCCCAAGAAAGTAAATGCTTGTTTGTAATTTCATATTTAGAGAGTCTGAAAGGACAAAGAAGACTTCAAGGGTATGTTTTTTCATAAATTTAGTCTACCTAGCCCGAAAAAGTATAAAACAATACAAGGGAGAACTCTTTTAGCCAATGTTGACTAGAGTATTCATTTTTCGTAATTTGTCCATCTGGTTCGAAAAAGGTTTAAACTTACACTGAATAGACTTCCTTTCAAATCCAATTAGCGAGTGTGAAAGGAAACAAGATCACTTGACAATCTTTTCATGTTTAGGGAGTCTGAAAAAAACTTAAAGGAGACTCCAGGGTGTACCTTTGTCATGGTTGGTTACCGAGCATGAAAAAGGGGTAATAGTAAGCTCGAATGGAGAGAATGAGTGGTTTGCAATGAAGTTCCAAGTGCATGGAACATGACTTAAGCAATGAACTGCAACAAGACATGGAAAATGATGACCACTTATAACAGCACTTCTCAACCAGGGGTGTTGAAAATGGAAGCAAGTAGGTGGGTAGCGGTCAAGTATGGTTGTGATGCAATAAGCAACGGAAGCAAATGGTGTAGAAACAATGAGAAGCAAGATGGAAGAGACAGTAAAATGTGACCATTTAAACAACATAAATGTTGGTGGGAACCTAAGGTATAGTGCTGGAAATATGGACGATTAATAATGCAAAGAGGGAAATGCAGGGAAAAACCTCTCCTTATATGCTAGTTTAGAGACACATACCTCAAGTTCAATGGATATCCCCATCTTAAAAACGTCCTTAGAATCTTTTCAACACATGAAAACTAGATTCCAAGGTCAAAACCCATAGTGAAATCCTAAAAAGAAAATATTTTTGGATTTTTTGGATATGATATACACAAAAGAAAAGGCACTCACACCACACACCTATGTACAAGGTACTAAGCATATTGATAATTTATGCCAAGTAGATACCATTTCTAGGCTCAATCCAATGATATTTTTCGCAATTGAGGAACTCATGAGCCATTATTTGCATCATATGGCTCACCATGTTAGGGCCATGCCACATAGGAACAAATCTTTGTGGACGAAGATACTCATCATGGGTGGTTTTGTGAGCTATGGAAGCTCCTTGATGGGATCGATCTAGACATGAGGGAAAAACAAAACACAAATATTTTATGGGAGGGATAGTAGAGAATTTAGTGGCAAGTTCTGAAAAAAGATAACTGAGGTGGAAAAGGGTCGAGGCTAGGAGGTTGGCTGGATGTCCCAGCCAATGCCCCCAGTGTCGAATCAAAACTTATTGTGTTGATTCTCATCAATTCCAAATCATGGAGGAAGGTGTGATTATTCTCATCCTCTTTGGGCTTATCAATGTAAGCCGTGACTTCTGAGATGGCCTCTTCTAAAAGCAACTTAGTATCTAGGAAATCATATGAATTGAGAGAGTCAACAACCTATATGGGAGGAGAAGGTTGATCACACTCCACATGAGAATGGATTTGTTTACCAATATCAATAGATGTTGATGGGATATATGCTCCATGTGAGTCAACATCCTGAGGATGAGGTACCACCAAAGGATCAAATGACCTAAGGGATCCACTCATATATGAGAAAATCATGTTGATAGGAGCGATATTGGTGGTGTCAGGTGCAGGAAGGGGGAATATCCCCATAAGAAATGGATCTTTAAACATACCTACACCAACGCTTTCATACCCATCAAAAGATTCACCTATGAAGGGCATGTTGGTGCTAGGACTAGCTCGTAAGTCAAGTGTGCAATACAGTTGATATATGGTGACTATATTTCCTTGGTGGGGGAAGCGTATGACACGAAAGATAGTGGATGCAACAAATTTCATTATGTAGAACCAAGTGCGACCCAAGAGAAGATAATAGTCAAGTGTGGTGTCTACCACTTCAACTTCTACGGAGACAATCATGCCCCCGAGCTCGATGGGTAAGGAGGTGAGAATTGCATGCGGTTTTAAAGAATTTCCATCAAAATATTTTAGGATGGTTGGAGATGGGGTGAGTTATGGAGAACCAAGGGTTTTCCAAAATGACAAAGACATAATGCAAGTGGTTTATCCTTCGTCGATCATCGTATGAAAGATATTCTTGTTCATACAACCATCTGTGATTTGTAATGATAGCAAGGATTTCCACTGTGAAGGACATCTCTATAATACTTTGAGTGTTGACATAGCACATGGTGCTTGGGCGAGATATTCCACTATGATATAGTGTTGATTTTCTTGGGCATTCGGATTATGGGTAGTCTGTCAAAGTGCCTCTTTTGGAGGGTGGATTGCAGGTTCAAAAGTTGGTTTCTCTAAAGTGAGAGGGCCATTGGGTGGTATAATCAATGGAGGATCCTTCGATGAAGGTTCCCCTTATTGGGAGTCGTATTTCTTCATTGGGGTGGATAGTGCCACCATATATTTAACCATCATAATATTCACAGAAGAGGACTCTACATTTCCCCTAGGTGGGGGTGCAAGAACTTGTGTGACCATTTATTGTTGTTGGGGGAAAGGATTGGTTAATACCGTTGGTTGGGGAGGAGGTCCCCCTCACTCAAGGTATTGATGAATCTTGGCAAGGCGAGGGAAGACTTTGGTGAAGTGGTCCTCCTTACAGACCATGCAAGGATATTTTTCCTTTATTTTTTTTTCCCCTAGCATTGGGGTCTTTCCAGATGTTTTGACTCTCCTACTGGTTAGAAGATTTTTTGGATTTACCTTTGTTATTCTTCTCTCCTTCGAATTGTTGAGATGAAATATATTGAATCACATTCACCTCAGAGGTTTGTGCAGGAGAGGAAGGAGACTTGGAATTGGTACCAGTTTGTTATTGTATCATAGATTGTGATTTCATGGAACCCACTACGCCAACAACATGGGCTCCTAGGGTTGGTTTTGATGGATCATTCAATGATTAAGGAGCATGAGGGATTAGATCATATAGTGTTCCCGACTAGGAATATACCAAGTCTAAATATTGAGAATGATTGATGGCTTGCTCCTTGGTTACAACGCCTCCCATGGAGACATCTTTAACAATGGGCGGTAGGAGTGACTTTGTGAACCAATCTGCCAGGACTTGGTCCAGAATAATGGCTTTATTCAATCGTCGTTGTTGCCTCCAATCATGAATATGATCACAAATATGAGTGGAGGTGGATTGTCGAAGCGAGGTTAAAATCTCGATACCAGACTCATACTGAATGGGCAATTGGAAGTGAGTCAGAAATGCCATGGCAAGAGTATTAAAATCGACAAAGGAGTTATGTGACAGTGAAATATACCATTTGGTTGTTGCACCTATAAGAATTCTCTGGAAAAAAAATTATTGAATGGAATCATCCATGAGGGAGTTATAAGAACACCATAGATGGAAGGTCATAACATGGTTGTTGGGATCTTCTCTAGGTTTTTCGTCGAACTTTGGGATTTCGGATAGTAGTTTGGCAGGGATAGGGGGGCAGAATGGAGCATGTTGTATGGGATCGTTTGTCAAATGTGACAAATCTGGCAGATCTATGGTAGCCAAGAAAGGAATTTGTTGGTTTAGTTGCAAATACTGGTAGTGTGGATGTGGCATCGAGGTACCAGTAGGACCATATGCAGGTTGGGATGGCATGTTGAAACCTGATGGTCCACCCATATATGTTTGAGTGGTTTGGGGAATGGGGAACATGGGGTTCATTGATTGAGTGGGAAATCTCCTTGTGGAGAGATTCTCGTTGGATTGGGTTGAACCCATGAAGTATTTGGCACTCCCAAATATGGTAAACCACTATAAAGGCATGTAGGGTTTGTCGGAACATTTTCCCCCATGCGTGAGGTTGGTTTCCAATGTGATATTGTCCCCAAAATTGATGTTGACCTCCATTTGGTTTCCTCCCAACTGAGTTTTGGCCCCAAATAGGTTATTTCACCCCAGCTGGTTGTTGGCCCCAAACAGGTTATTTCTCCCCATCTGGTTTTTGGCTCCAAGTAGGTTGTTTCCCCCCAACTGGTTGTTGGCTCCAAGTAGGTTGCTTTATTACAGATGAAGGTTCCCCCCCAGGTTGATGTTTTCCCCAGATCAAATATTGTCCTAGAGCTGAAGGTTTCCCTCCAACTAGAACTTGACCTGCAACTAAAGGTTTCCCCTAGTTGGAAACTGACCCATAGTTGAAGGTTTCCCTCCAACAGGGTATTGGAATACAGACGAAGATGGCCCTCCAGCTGTAAAATGCCCCCCAAGTGTAGGTAGAACATTTTTTGGAACTTTTATTGGGTTAACACCTTGATTTGGCGGAGGAAAAATGAAGCTACTTGTCACATGAGATGAGGTAGCAGCATTGTTAGCCACTAGATTAGATGGAGTCTGTAAAGGATGACTAAGTAATGTGCTTGGTGTATGAAAATATGAAACTAGAGATGCATAAAGAGAAGTTGTATTCACCAACTGTTAAGTCGAGGTAATAGGGCTCAACGACATTTCTGACAAAGAAGAAGTGCCAGCAGTGGTAATGTGTGCTAGGGTGGCTATCTCAGGATCAAGTGGGGGTATCGCTATTCCATATGTATAGTTAGATGTTGATGCATGCATACTAGAAGATTTCCTACTGTACATATTGGGTGGCAAGCGGTAAGAATAAAAATTATCAATATACCTTGTTGAAGGAAACTCAACAAGCAATGGGTTATAAGGACCAGTAAAAGGGGGATTTGCAGGAGGGATAGAGCCTTCCCCTATGGTTTCGACCACTCCTTCGGGCTGGTCAATTAGGGGAGTTATGCTTCTGATTTCAAAAGAAACTCCTTCATTAATAGTTCCTTCGTTAGAAGGGTTCTGTGGAAGATCTTGTTCTTCCGGATCCAGCCTTTGCATTCTCCGAGATCTTCAGAGACCTTGGTCAACCATTGTGAAAGTATAATAGAAATAATGATCCCTAAGGCCAACTATGAATGTCGAAAGAACACACCCCTAAAACAAAACTATAGGTAATCAACCAAGTAATAGTATATAGAAGGATCTTTTGAATACGGGATGTCAAGCCATCAACAAAGATATGAGAAGCAGTTACCCCGACCTCCATGTAATAGCCCTTCTCAGTGCAAGCAACCCTTGCTTCGTGGGATAACCCTCCAAGGGTACTGAAAGTGTGATACGAAGTAGGCCCCATGTATCATGGGAATCCCCCCATAGTCACCTCTGTAGATACCTAGGAAAGGTTACTAGGGTTACCAACTCACATTCGAGCTCCAAGGGGTATTAGTCGATAGTCGGGACCGAACGTATTGGCAGGATAACAAAGTCTGAAGCTATTCCAGAGGAATGAACATAAGTGGACCGATAATACTTCTGAGGACCTCGAACGGATTCAATATTCACGAATCACTAAGACCAAATGAACTAGTGACACTCAAGAAAACCCCCAATATACGCTCTTTCTGCTACGATTGGTCAAGCTTTGGAGGGGTACTTTCCACTGCTCTTATGCACATGACCACATGTTTATCCCCTGTGTTAGAGGGGGTTCTCGAATATGCCTATATGATAGTTGGATTTTGTCCCTCTTTAGTGTTCTATAGTCTTATGTAGTAGTCTTGGACAATTTACTCATTTTTCCTAGTCTAAAGACTCTAGCTCTAAGCTATTGTTGGTGTACTAAAAACAAAAATTTCTAGTTAATTTTATTAGCACTTTGGTTGATTTTAATAGTTGTTTTTACTCAGAAGGGTGTACGAAGGTGAAACTAATGATGTGATGAATTGACTCCAAGATGATGCAGAAATAATGAAATGAAAATATTTTTCTTTCAATGAATTCTATCTACGGGAAGGAGAAAATATCATTTTCTTATTAATGTAAATAAACACCCAAAAACATGCAAATTTCACTTTTCTTTATTCAAATGGAAAAAATTTGAAATGCCAAACTGATCCAAGAGGATTCAAGAACACTCACAGAGGTCCACGAGGATCCACAACACTCACATGGATCAAGAAAGGGTCATAAAAACTCAAAATTCAATTGTCTCAAAAGTTTGAGAAAAGGACATCATTGTGAAGAGCTCATTGTCATGTTTCCAATGACGCAAATGAGAATTCAAGCAGAGTCCATATGAAAAATTTATGGTTGGTAAATGTTTAGGTCAACCGGGGAAAAATTCAACCCTGGAGAAACATGTGGCAGTCTCACAGGTTGACAAGTGGCAGCTCTAGGGTGACGCATGGCATCGTACAAGGGATGCGACAACAACTGAGTTGGTATTCGTACCTCTAGGTGGACGAATGGAAGGTTGGCAAGTGGAAGACAATTGGTTCAATCAAATGTTGACATGTGGCATTGGAAGAGCCAATGAGAGGTTGCCAAATGGAGACCACTCATTAGCCAATATTGGTTGGTGAATATCAAAATTTATGGAGTCAACAGGGTTCGAGCCCATGACCTTCATAGCCACCAAAGGTCTTAAAAAATTTGCCTTACCAACATACCACACTATGTTCATTGTTAACTATATGGAAAACAATATATTAAAGTTTATGTTAAGGTTCATATGGGTGGCTAAAGGGTTGAGGGCCTACGCCCTCGACCCTTAGCCCTTGGTCCATTTCCATACCATATGACTCACACCTATTCGCAAAAGGTATCAACACATATTTCGGTTGGAGATGTTCTAACCACAAGTTATATATATAACATATGTATATAACTACTCCAAAGATTTGTGCGGGACATTAATACTATGGTTTTAAACATATGCCAACACATTCGAGTGGTTTTCAAATGTTTGACTATATATTATATGTATTATAACAAAACGTCATAGGATATGGTGGTCGGTGGGAATGGAACCCCGGACCCGCCAAAAATAGCAAAGACTTAACAACCTCCTCTAGCCAACTATCCGCTATGTTCGGATTAGTTGTAACTACACAACAAAATGTAATTAAAGTCGTCCACTAATTTCAGAGCTTGGTTAGAAGGGGTGCCTTATTTAATTGTGTGCACCCCAAGGCCATTAGACATAATTTTATGCAGAGATTTTGGTCTCATAATGTGTGTCGACGATACAAGGCATATGAGGCTACACCGTAAAGCATGCCAAATGGTACCTTGATGGAATTTCAAGTATTTTATATCAATTTTCCACAATGTTTTGCCAGGAATTCAATGGTGCACTATGTTTCTACATTTGAGCAAAGTAGAAAAAGGTCATTGTATTATTGTGCATTCCAAGGGGATTATGGGGCATTGTAAGTAGAATATAGTCGACTTTATACTTACTTTTCTCAATTTTTTGAGAGGAATGCAAGGGTGAGGTCCTTTTCTGCGTTAGAGCATCATATTTGAAAGGTGTATTCATCACTTTTGTTTTAAACTCCTTTTATTGTACTTGAATCATTTGAGCATTAATAAAGTGATTATGCATTTGCTTATGTAAGATGGATTATGCGAGTTATGAACATCAGTTAAAGTGTTTGTTTGAGTAAGATAAATCACTTCCATGCTATAATCATTGTCAAAAAAAGATCTTTGAATAAGAAAGTGGTGTTGAACTTAGTGATATTTTCAGATCAAGTGTTATATAGGTTCTATCCATTTTTGGATCAAGTGGTATCAGAGTTGGTTTGATAGGTGAATGCTTACAAGGGCTAAACATAAGCATGGTGGAGAAAAACTTGAGGTTTATAATCCCAAAATTAGTTCAATGAGCTTCAATCAAAGAGAAGAGATGGATTCACCAAGGAAAATAGGTCATTATGAATCTGAAGATGATTTCTTCAATGCCTTTAATCATATGAAGGCAATGGTGGAAGAGCTCTACAATGAGAGGGGATTACGAAAAGGAGAAAGTTTTGGACAAGTTAAGAAAGAAGATGATATTCTTCCTTCTACACCTCTTTCAATACCTCCTTCAAGATCACCTTCTTCACCTTGTTCATCTCCTTCCACTTCTCTTCCCTCATCTCCTCATAAGAAAATTGCTTCGAAGAAGCCATTTTTAAAGTTGGATGTCAAGTTTAACTTTCCCATGTATAAGGGCAAGTCTAATGCAGAAAAGTTAGACAATTGGATTCGAGAAATGGAAGTTTATTATCGTGTTCAGTGGATTGATGAAGACGAGGTAAAGATTCAATTGGTCTCTCTTCACCTTGAAGGTACAACATTGATTTGGTGGTAAGTTAAACTTCAGAAAGGTATCCAAAAGAGCGGTAATATTCTCTCTTCTTGGTCAGAATTCAAAGATGCATTAAGGAAACAATTTTATCCTTTAGCATATCGAAAAAAGGAAATTATGGAATGGCCATATCTGATGCAAGGAAAAGGATAGAGTGTGCATGATTTTACTGAGGAGTTTAGGAAGAAAGCATTGGTTTTGAATATTTCATTACATTCTACAAAAACCCTTCTGAAATACATTGGTGCTTTGCATAGTTACATCTGTCATACTCTTCTTTTGTTAAATCTCACTAATTTTGATGAAGTATGTGTTCAAGTTGTGTATGTTGATTCTGGGGGGGAGGATGCTAAAGATGGTTCCTCTAAGGAGTTTTCTCAGCATAACGGAAATAATAACAAGGGAAAAGAGAAACGGGTTGCTACAGTAAAGAAGGAAGAAGAAAACCTCACATGTACTCATTGCAAGAAAAGAGAACATGATGAAGATCATTGTTGGAAGTTGCATCCTGAATTAAGGCCTAAAAATTATGGAGGCAAAGAAAAACAAAAGGTTGTTGTCACAGCCCAACAAGATTTGGGATCTGAATCAAGTGACAAGACACGAATCACAATTGTAGGTGTTGTGAATACAAGCAAGAATGTGTCTATGATGTCTGCAAAAGCAAGTGAAGGCTATGATTTGGAATTTAATAATGAAATAGTCAATTTATCTCCTTGTCATGAAGTGTTTCAGAATTATCCAAAGTTTCCACATGAAGGTCACTTGCATGCAATGTTTCTTAAGCTGATAAGTGACAAGGATTTTTCTTGGAAGAAAAGGAATGTTGTTAATTTATTGTCAGTAGCATCTATAGGTTCTCTACTACTGTTGATATGTTGTGCATGTCCAGTAGTGGAAAATATGAATGCAGATAGATGTGGAAGTTTGAGAATGATTTATTATGTTAGAAACATTATTTCAGCATTCATCCTTGTTATCATGTTGATTGTAATGAGTCAAGTGGGCCAAGCATGGGGAAGAGACACAGGTCAAGTGGAGATGCATCTCCCTCAGTTAATGTCTGAATGAAAACATTTTTGTGGTCCAAAAGCTTCCAACTGGGGAGGAATGATCCAGGAGGATCCAGGAATGCTCACAGAGATCTGGGAGGATCCATAATGCTCACAGAGGTCCGGGAGGATCCATAACGCTCACAGGGATCCAAAAAGGGTCAGAAAAGCTCAAAATTTGACTATCTCAAAAGTTTGAGAAAAGGACATCAATGCGAAGAGATCATCATCATCTTTCCAACGATGCAAACGACAATTCAAATGGAGTCTGTATGCAAACATTATGGTTGGTCAAAGTTCGAGTCAACTATGGTAAAAGTCAACCCTGAAGAGACACGTGATCGGCTCACAGGTTGACAAGTGGAAGCTCTGGATTGACACATGGCATCGTACAAGTGATGTGGAATTAGCTAAGTTGGCATTCATACCTCCATATGGACGAATTGTAGGTTGACAAGTGGACAATTTGTTCAATCAAATGTTGACATGTGGCATTGGAAGAGCCAATGAGAGGCCACCACGTGGCAACCCCTCATTGCCAATATTGGTTGGTGAATATAAAAAGTTATGGAGTCAACAGGGTTCGACCCCATGACCTCCATAGCCACTAAAGGTATTAACAAATCCACCTTACCAACATACCACACTATGTTCCTTGTTAACTATATGGAAAAATATATATTAAATTTTATGTTAAGGTTCATACGGGTGGCTAAAGGGATGAGGGCCTAAGCCCTCAACCCTTATCCCTTGGTCCATTTCCATACCATATGAATCGCACCTATTCCCAGAAGGGCTCAACATATATTTCTGCGGGAGTTGTTTTAACCACAAGT
>ML778374.1:1301118-1334458 GCA_009831015.1 Picea engelmannii | reverse complement strand
TGCTGGTTGAATTTGTTAAAACGTCACTCCTTGGCTAGCTAACCCTAAACTGCAACAGAATTTATATAGGTGACGTCATACCTTGCTTAAACTCTTGTTTTGACATCAACGTTTGGACTTTGTCACCTTCTTTTGATTGGTTTGAGCTATTGACCACATCCATAAGCTTGCTTAACAAACTTTTTGGCTCTTTTCCTTTCAAAGTAACTCTTTAATAGGGCTGGCGTCATTCTCTTTTCTGCATAGTGACAGCAGCAAACAGTAGGTGACATCACACATCTTTTGATCATTGTTTGGCCTTAAACGTTGTGATAATTTCTCACCTTTCTCAGTAGGCATTGAGTTGTTGATAATTTTCATATGCTTAGTTGACATAACATCTCACTCATTGTCTCTGAATCTGATATAAATCAAGGTTGTTGTCATATCCATAACAATAACAATATTGAGACGCAGCAATATTATTTAATGAGCAGATTTGATATGATTTGCATAACAAGGGTTAATTGTATACATTGAATGCTATTATCTTTATACTTATTGGAGAAGTGATATAAACTACTTGTCTTTGTTTGATAATCATTATATCTAATCATTGCTCATGTGTATGTTAGAATATAGTCATTAAAATTTTGAAGCACTAACCCACTGCAACACATACTCTAGTCTTCTTTGTCTTGTCTCGCAAATAGGTGCATCATCAGTGGATCTTTCTTCTTGACTATCTCATACTTGGTTGTAATCTGTGAAAGGGAACCTATTATCTTGATCCATTAAACCTTAGCCCTTCTTAAACCCCAGATTACATAGGGACGTCTCCCTTGGACTAGCCCTCCTAAATAGAAAGAGCCCCCCATCGAGGTGACAGTGGGTGGGGAAGCTCCTGTTACACCAGTCTTAAGCCTTGACTCAAGCTATCTAAGCCTCTCCTACAAACCATGCGATAACAATCCTCAATGTTGAAAGGCCCGGGGAGGAAGGTACACAGATTGATTGGTTCCCCTCTCCTCGAGAGGCCAATCAAGAAGTATATATCGTCGATCGTTGGAGTCAATGATTTCCCCTCAATCATAAAAGCCTTTGTATCTGGATGCCAATAATCTACCAGGTTGTTCAATAGCCTAGGTTTTGCCCCCATAAACGGACATCGGAAAAACTTCTAGAGCTCACATTTTTTCAATGCGGCAATGGAAGTAGGGTCCTCATTGACCAGTATATCAATATCCTCATGTTCCCTCTCCCTCCAGTGGACATGCATCATGTTCCATGGTAGTTCAAAGGGGAGTTAGCTCTTCCATTCTTAATTTTTAAATGTTTTTGAGGGTGTACGCGGGGTTTTTTTGTCACAGTCACGTATGTACGCGAGCAGATTGTTTTCTGCTCGAGTACATATGCGGGTTGTCCTTCGATAGTCTGCGTACATGTAGGGCCGCTCCTTTTTAGGGGAGCATGCCCCCCAAAAAAAACAAAAATTAATGCATAAAGGAAGAATGGAAATGCAGGAGGGATGAGTTTGTACTTACTTGGTCCGAGTGAAAGTTCATTTCGTCCTCTAAAGCTCCCGTAATCAACTTCTTTAGCAAAGGGGTATTTTTTACCTTTGGTTAATTTTCAAATTGCAATGGTGAAAATGAGCTATCAACTTCTATTTATAGACTTTTTTGGCCCTTTTTTCCACCTTTTTTACCCCCTTTTTCATTTTTTTGGCTTGGAAATCATTTAATTCCGTTCTTGAGTTTCTTATCAGATGTTACGATACACTTTTCTTTTTGGTTTGGTAACTTTTGGGGAGGTGGGTCACTTCAAAAATCCTTTGGTAAAAGTCATTTTTTTCCAACTTTTTGCATATAAGTTAGGATTTCACCTCCACTTTCTGCATCTTGTTGTCTTTTCCACTTTGCCATAGGATCGATCCCACCGACGTGTGACACAGAACCAACATTGCTTCTTATAAGTGTCGTGATTAGGTGGTAGAGCCTACCTTTACATGGAGGCCCTGGATAGATCCTTGAGCATTTTGGTGTCCATGCTATCTATAATGACTTTAGGCATGGGAGTCCTTGTTAGTCCTGTCATGATTACGAGATTGGGCCTCATTTGTCTGATGCACCATCACTCTTGGCCTCACACTCAGGACTCCAAAAATGAACATGCTTTGTTGTCTTTCAAGCTCACTTTGAAATCCGAAAGCAACATCCGACGAGACTACATTTATGATTTTCAATCTTGTCTGGATTAACTAAGAAAAGTAACCTTCTGGAGTCTTCTTTAATCCCTTTTCAGACTCTCTAAACATGAAAATATTTCCGAGCAATCTTGTTTACCTTCATGCTCACCAAACTCAAACTTGAAGGCATGTCTGTCCAGCAGTAGTTTACCCCTTTTTCGGTCTGGATAGTCAATTGTACGAATAAAGGTATACTCTAAGAACTTCGGTTCGCTAGAAGAGTATTCTCAGGTATAAGTTTAACCCTTTTTTGGGCCTAAGGGACTAAATTTACAAAAAATGAACATTCTCCTTGGTTGTGTTTTATCACCTTTTTCGGGCCTTGGAGATGACTTACAAAAAAGGAACCCCCACGGAGTGCCTAGTTAATCTCTTTTCAAACTCCCTAAAATTGAAAATATCGTTGAGTGACCTTCTTCCTTGACACTCGTTAACTTGGTATAGAAGAACATATACTGGCATGAGTTTACCCCTTTTACGGCCTTTGGATTATGGAGGAAAAAGGTATGCCTCGGGAGATTCATCTCGTCAGGAGAGTTCTGCTCAGTAAATTTTATACTTTTTCGGGCTAAGGAGACTAAATCCATAAAAAGGTTGAGAGTCCATAGTTAAGCTCTTTTCAGACTCCTTAAAATTGAAAAGATTGTTGAGTGATCTTGTCTTTGTCACACTCGTTAAAATGGTTTTGAATAGACGTATTTTCGGTGCCAGTTTACCCCTTTTCGAATAGACTAGACTATTTCCGAAAAAAGGTACCCCTTGGAGTCTTCTTTTATGTTTTTTTAGACTCTCTAAAACATGAAAAAAACTATTGAGCTTACCTTCTCTAGGCTCGTTAAAAAAACATTGAAGGGGGTTTCATTGTGTCTTACTAATCGAATTTGCATCTCTACATCTTTGGCCTAATGTCAGATCCATGTTGCTCTCAACTGAACCTTTGAAGCATGCCTTATACGCAAGCCTTGTAGCACTTTGCCTCTGTGACTTGACACCTTGACCCATGGAGGAATTTTCCTTGAGTGTCCTTTTCCTGCACATGTCTCCTTGCTCTGAGAATTAGTGTGTTCCTTTCGTCGAATTAGTATGCTTTCTTGCAACACCCATTCCTCCTTTGTAATGTAGCATTCTTTTATTCTTTTTCAAAGCTCTTTAAAAAAATGAAAAAGACAAAAAAATAAAAAAACCCAAAAAGAGCGGACGGGATTTTGGCAACACAATGGGTCGCCCTTGGAAAAAGCACATCCTTACATTTTTTAGTCAAGCTTCAGGATCTAATATGACCTTAAGAAGTTGTCCTCGTTACATAGAGTTGTGTCCTCCTCTGTTTGGTTACTCTTCCAAACACATGGAGAGTTTGTGTTGCCTCATGCATCGTGAACTTACGTCAATGTCATGCTGCTTGAGTTTGATCATCTGTCATGATTTTGTCCAAGGGAATTTTCACTCGACCTGAGTCGGCCTTTCTGCAGTTTGTCTCTTGACCACATGACCCGACCATCCTGAAAGTCCAATCAAGTCCTTTTTCAAAATCAACGAATTTCTCTGCCTGATCATCAAGATCCTCTTGTCTTTTCCCGATGAGTCGTCGAAGACCTCTGGGTAGTGAATTCATACACTCACATTGTACTCCTACCCAAGTTTTGAATATCTTGAAGTTGTTGCTAGAGCTATGAAGACCTCATCTCCAACTATCAAGCGTTGTTGGCTTCTTGAAGATGGATACTATACTTGTATATCTTTGATTTTGAGATGTAGATCCATTGTGTATTACTCGCGGCTACACTTTATATAGTTATATGACATGGATATGCAGTGTATTTGATTGGAAACCATGATTTATTTAATCTCGAGCATGGGTATGCCCGCCTCGGAGAGACAATTGTTATTTTGCAGATGGCACCTCCCGAACTCTGGTCTCGGGCTCACTCGTTTCGTACATTGGTGAATATTTTGTAATGTATTTCGGCCATCAAATGATCTTCTGACTTCACACATTAGGGGGCATCTGTTATAACCCTAAATTTCTCTACACATGCATACCTGGCCTTTGGCTCTCTTACTTGCATTTTTTGCCAAAGCACTATTAAGTTGCTCTTCTTAAAAACCAATTTTTTGAAGATGTACACGCCCTGCACCACTACTGCTCGCATACATATGCTTGATGTAACACTACAACTCACATACATACGCATGTTGCACCATTACAACCCACGTATACTTGCAAAATTTGCAAAAAATAAAAATTTGCAAGGAATTCGTTGAGATTACGGGCTATTGGGTAGTTTCCCAACTAATCCACCGCTTATAGCCCGTCACCCAACCGAATAACCATCCTTTTGTCATATAAAAAGAGGTGTCGGGATCTCATTCCACATAGATACATAAGAACAGTGAAACTATGCCCGTTTCACATCCCCTCCTTGCCTAAGTTATTGCAACCCTTTTGTGAGAATTGCCTCAGCATTCCCCAATTAGCCCTTCTTCCTCCATCAGAACCCATTCACTTCCCAAGAAGAGATCAGAAGGTTGAGAGGTGAAGCCATATAAAGGTGCACTTAGAGCTTGGTGAAGAGGAGCCCAAACCAGGTTCGTGGAGCAGTAGTCGGCTTTGATTTTAAAGGTATAATCATTGAGTTATTAATAAAAGAATTACTTTTCTTGTCCCAAATCATGGTGTATTGAATGCTTTTATTGGTTTATGTTTTGTCATTCTAACATATAACGCTAATTTGTATATGAAATAGCATGCTTGTAGCTTTATGTTTGTCAATCTTTGAATGCAGGTCAGCCTTGGGAGGAGGCGTGCAGTCAGCGAAGCTTTCAAGTGCAAGGGAATCATCGTCGGACGTGGAGTAGAGGTATAGTTACCCGATCTCCCTCATCTTTGCTTTTCTTGTATGAGTTTTGGTATGTTTGGGGTAGTCTAGAGAAGTAGTTGACTTTTATATGGTTAATTGATCTGCCTACATTCTGAACCCTGGTGTAGTCATAGGGGGGGGTTTCCCGCTATTAATTCTATGCCGCAACTATGAGCCACATCATTGATTATGAGCCTTCCTGTTATGAGGAGGCATCTAGTCATCCAGTATGGAGAGATGTTGTGATGGAAGAGTATCAATCCATCATGAAGAATGATGTGTGGGATATTGTTTCAAGACTTGAGGGGAAGTCTGTAGTGACTTCCAAGTGGATCTATAAGATCAAAAACACAACTAATGGGAGCATCGAGAAGCACAAAACGAGATTTGTTTCTAGAGGATTCTCTCAGGTGGAGGGAATAGATTATGAGGAGACATTTTCTCATGTTTCTCTATACACTTCTATCTGAACGATTATTTCCCTTGCAGCATCCATGGGTTGGAGACTACATCAGATGGATGTGAAGCCAACCTTTCTCAATGGAGAGATTGAGGAAGAAGTATACATCGAGCAACCAGATGGTTTCATGATACATGAGAAGGAGTCTCATGTGTGCAGGTTGAATAAGGCCATGTATGTACTCAATCAGGCACCTCAACCTTGGTATGCGAGGATTGATGGACACCTGATGAGTTTGGGCTTCAACAAAAGTGTTTCTGACCCCAACCTATACTACAAGACTATTAATGGTGAGTCCTTGATTTTGGTCCTCTGTGTTGATGATTCATTCCTCACCAGTACAGAGAGCCTTATTGTTGAATGCAAGTATGTGTTTGCCTTTGAGTTTGAGATGAAGGACCTTGGTATGATGCACTACTTCTTGGGAATAGAGGTGTGGCAGAGAACTGATGAGATCTTCCTAAGTTAGTGGAAGTACATAGTTGATATATTGAAGAAGTTTGGTATGTTAAACTGTAAGCCCATGGCTAGACCAACGGTGACGAATCTGAAGAAACTAAGTTTGTCTTCTTCTGATTCCGACAAGATTGATCTGACCCTATACAGACAACTGATTGGATCATTGATGTATATGGTTAACACCATACCAGATATTTTTTATGCAGTGAGTGCACTTATCTAGTTTATGAGTCCGTTGAGACAAACACACTAGATTGCTGCGAAGCATGTGTTGAGATACCTGTGAGGAACAATTGGACATGGTCTGAGATATACTTCCAGTATTGACATGATATTGCAAGGACATACTGAATTTGATTAGATATGGAGCATAGTCAATAGGAAGAGCACCCCTGGGTGTTGCTTCACTTTTGGATCTGTCGTGGTTTCCTTGTGTAGCAGGAAATAGACTTATGTGGCTTTGAGCACCTCAAAAGAAGAGTACATTTCATTGAGTGTGGTAGTCCATGAAGCAGTGTGGCTTCACAAGATCCTTGTAGATTTATTTGGAAATGTGTTGGATTCCACCATTATTCATTGTGATAACTAGAGTTGTGTGAAGCTCTCAGAGAATCTAGTGTTTCATGACAAATCGAAACACATTGAGATCAAGTATCATTACATCCGATACATGGTGCAGAGGAAGGTAGTATTGGTGAAGTACCTTCCTACATATGAGCAGGTTGTTGATGTTCTTACCAAACCCCTTACCAGGACTAAGTTCAAGTACTTATGTGACATACTTGGTGTGGTAGAGAATGCCTCCCTCACTAAGAGGGAGTGTTGATGTTTGTAGCTTCATGAGGCATTCTCCAGGTCGTACTCCTCTATGACTAAGTTGAGTTGATATGTGAGGAAAATTATCTGAGAGGGATAAGTGGGTTTGGGCTTATATCCCAATGTCCCTTGTGGAGAGCACATGAGGACACATCAAGGGAGTTGAACTTGATGTCACACACTATGGGGAGTTGACCCTAGTGTTTCTAGAGGGAGTAGCCTCTAGAAGTCCACATGGGAGTGCCATGTGTGACAAAAAATTTGCTACAATGTCTCGAGTAAGCATCAGGTGAACCTTCTCCTAGATTGGGTTGCAAACCAAGGGAGATAGGATGCATTTATCACAAAGGTGTACTTGTGGTAAATGGGCCCAGGCATAGTCCTTCCGTGATCATGACAAGGGATAATATGGACTCAAGGTGCTTGAGGTACTTTCACATGCGGACCCAGAGTGAGCTTGATCTCAAAGAGGGACAATTGGCTTAGAGGGAGAGTGAAATATCCCTGATCCCACTGATCAAGATATTTTCTACTGATCTAATGTTCTGTCTTGCAGATCTGATACACTGGGGGGTTTATGGATGTGTTTCAGTTGTATGTTTGAGATATTGATGGTTATTGTATGTGCATGTGGGTTATTGCATGTGCATGTTGGTTATTGCATGTGCATGTTGGTTATTGAATGTGCATGTTGCATATTTATGGTTTAAACAACATATAAAGGATGCATGCGAAAGTAAAGAACATCAACTGCTCAATAACATGTATTATACAACTCAAGCATGGAAATACAATAGCGTACTGGAAATATAGAATATAATCATCAGCTAGATCTCATGGATCGTCATTGGAATACAACCAAATAACATCAAAATACCCGTGATCAGAAGATGATAGAAGATCTGATGCATGCACAGATAGATCGGCAAAAATATGTGATTTTGGAGAAGTACGGTAACCGCTACCAGCTGGAAAACTCGTCCGGAAGAATAGACCATCAAAATGCACTAGAAATTCCTCCAATAGAAGCACCCTAGCCTCTAGACTAAAATGTATGAGTGTCGGATCTCGGATCCGGTCTCTGAGGCACTGGATCTGGACCCCTGGGGGGTTTGCGCACCTCCTAGGACACTGGATGAGCCCCAAAGGATTCCACCAATGGAATCTTCTACTATAGGGTTCAAAAAAATCATCTTGTCAAATGCGGAACTGGGTCGGAAGGGTTTCCTCAAATCTGCTATGATACTCTGCATGCAACCCCAAATGTTTGTCTGGAAGAGTTGCGCCCTAAATGGTTGTATGGTGCGCTCTAAATGATTCCATTGTCGGAATCTGATGGGAAGTATCTCAACAAGTGCCCTGGCTGGATCTCAACTGGGTCGGAAGGAAAATGTAATCAGAGCTTTGTCCTCGTGCATCTCCACAAACCCTTAATCTGACTTGCGCCCTCACTGGTTGAGTTATGCCCCCTGTAACTGGATGCTCTTGAATGTCACAGTGAAATACCTGGATGGTATCTCTGATGGGCTAGGGTGTGTCTCTCAACACGGAAACCGATCAATGGTGGTGGTTTCCTCCAGAAATCCACAAAACAGTAAAGTCGAATCCTCTCCTCCTTTGGGAACTCTCAACATCAAATCATAACAATGCATAATGAAGAATTAGGTTAAATTCCTCCCTTTATACCTTTCCCAATCTAATTCACCATCGACCTCACTTAAGCTATTCTCTTTTCCTCCTAATGTGAATAATTAATTAATTAAGTCCCCCTTTAGCACCTTTTCATTATAATTCTTCGTTGACTTAGGCTTAAGTGAATTTTCCTAAGTATTTTGGCTTAATTCATCGTTTAGCCATCAATTCCTCCTTATTTCTCCATCTTGTTCCCTGTTTGTGCCTGATTATAGTCTACAGGAACACATAGACTACTAAGTCACTCCCTGCTGGCCTACTCTTGGGAACGAGACATCACAGAGAGCCGCAAAAGGAATTTCCCCTTTGTTCAGGTGGGAGAGAGACATCTCCCAAGATTGAAAGAAAAGTTTCATGAGTCTAGGGTGAAGTTTGTATACTTCAGAGACAATATTTGGCATGATGAAGAATGTCTCCCTCCTTGAGTGGGAGTGTTGATGTTTGGAAAACATCGGGAATACATTCTTCCATATATATATATGACATGATATTTATAATACAAGGTATAAATATATTTAATAAATAAGAAGTTATGTATTATCCAAGGGATGCATCCTTTCATGGATGGTCACCATATGTTCTCTATATATGGAACACACATCATTGTAATAATACATCGATCTCACATATTATCTCATATAGAAAAATCAACATTTCAACTATGTACCAAGACACTCCAACTATGAAAGTAGGATGCAAAAATTTTGTCTTCTTCTTTCCAAATCACATGAAAACTCAAAAGAGACACTTCTTTTGCCTTTTCTTTTAATCAAAATGAAAGTGTTCAATGACACTTTACAAATAACTCAAAATAAAATGAAGGTGGAGAAAACAAACACCCAAGGAATAAAAGATTCAACCACAAAGATGTCTTCAACGCAAAAAACTCAAGGTTTCAATGGTAGACAACAATTTTCAAATAACTTGAAAAATGATTGCACTCTAAGATGAGATGCAAATCAAGAGAGTTGGCTTTGTTTAAACAATGGAAACAAATCTAAAGGAAAACCCAAAATATTTAAAAAAAAAATGAACTCTCCTCATAAAAGTACCATCGTCACTAAAAGTTTGGGGGAATGTGATTAGATGATATAAATTGTACCTACAAAGATAAAAAGTGTTTTTAATCTAAAAAATGAAATGGAACACCAAAGGAAAGATTTCAAAATGAATTTGAAAAATGTTGCAGCAATGACTGCTAGGACATATCTAAGAGAGATATGGAGGGGTGGAAGAAAGGAAAAACATAGATCTAGGCTTTGTTTGAAGGATGCCCCTTCAAAAAATAGCCTTTAGAGCTTGGTTGCACCCCATTAATGACCACAGGGAGATCACAAAGCACTAGTCACTCCTTGTAGAGAACTAGAGAGTGACCACAAAGAACTGATCGCATAGAGCAGTGTAATTATTGGTATGGTTTCCCCTTGCAACAGAGCAACTAGCGACCAAAAGGGTTTGGTCGCACTGTGGGAACGGATAACCCACGACCGTGATCGTGCTAGTGTGAAAACTAATATATATGAGACATATATGTCATATATGAGACAAATCTATCAGATCCGAGATAGATCTATCAGATATGAGACAGATCTATCAGGTCTGGGTCTGAACACTTTCAAACAGACTCAGAAAAGACTTATGGATAGAATGAAAACAAAAATCAAAGCTTAAAACATGTAAATATCTTGAGAATATGAATTTGAAAGTTGAGGAAGAAAACTAAATAAACAGTTATGAATTCCCTAGTATGGTCGCTAGTACGTTATAGGGTAAATGAACCCTACAGGAGTTACCTCCCTTAGGATCTTCCTAGAACTAAGACAAAATACAAATGCAAGCAATAGATTTTCCTAGATATAAATTATACATGAAAATTGTAACATCCCTTGGGCCTTAATCCCGCTGGCGGGGGAAAATGCTACTGTGCGGAACAACATCATTATGATACTTAAATTATAACATGCATTTATTTCATATTAAAGACATTTAATTCAGAGTTAGCACAAGATTACTGCTAACATAATTAATGCATGTCATTAGCAATAATTCATATGCACAACGGAATACATGATACATATAATCATCACATGCATGCAAAACATAATATTAAGCATAAGCTGATACTTATCTTTGAAACCCTGGTAATTCCACCAACTACGTTCAAGCCTTCCACGAACCTCCTAGCCTTAGACCACGCTGCTCATCACTCTCAGGAGTAGGTCACCCCCGAGCTGGGACTAAGCTCCACCCAAAGCAAGGAATCCTAGTCTAGGCTGAGGTTACAGGGAAAACTACACAGAATAACCGAAAGGATTCTTCCCAGGATGCCTTCTTACGCCCACTACTAATAGACTCTCATTCCCCACATGTCTGTTCCACCCGGGAGTATACACCTTCACAAGCACAGTCTATCAGTGCTTCACCTCCCTCTTTGGGCCTCAACAACAGGCCAGATCAGAAATTCTTAGAGCTTTGAAGATGGTGCTGGACTCTCTCTGGGAGAAAACCACTTCCCAATAGACTCTCTCACTTGGAAGGAGTTTCTCACAGGCCTGACAACCTGCTTCTTCTACCACGAGCCTGAAAACCTGCTTCTTCAACCAGTTTTAGCCCAATTTCCGCAAGGTGAGGATAACAACAATAGCAGCTGATCAATTCCACTCAGGAAAAATAGAAGGTAAAAACCCAAAGATAGTTCAGGTATAGAATCGACTTTGCAAGAGAGAATAGGCTGGGCTCACAGCATACACAGGTGGAACGACTTAATTCACAGGTTTGCCACTGGTTTCAGGGTGCGTGACAAGGAATTAACGTAGAGTTCGAACACAGACTCAAATGGTTCAGATGAATGATACCTCGGCTTCTCAGGAAAACATTACAGTTTTCTGGTTTCCAAGCTGCATGTGGGTATGCAGAGGTTGAATACAAGGGTCATCGGATTCACGGTTTAGACAATCGACGGTTGAATGGAGGAGGAACCCCCAACACGGCTCACTTCTCTGGTTTTAACTGCATGTGCTTGGGTCGACACATGTCACCCATGATGCTGCATGCACTCCATTAGCATGCATTCCTCTCCAGGAACTTAGGATAAAACAAATATTTCACATGACTTTTGGAATAATATTAAAATATTATTCCCAAGGACTTAAGCCCCTAGGCTTAGCCCCTCTTTCCAACCTTCCAACCCCCAATCCATTACCCACTCTGTGGAAGCTTATTCCCCCATCACTCATTCATCGTGGTCGGTCTGCACGTAGCGATGTTTATATTTTTATTAATGTTCTACATGATTACATATACAAAATCAGGCTCCCGGTCTTAACACTTAGGCTCTCCGGCCTAATAACAAATAAGCCCACCAGCTTATATAAACTTGGCTCACCAGCCTATAAAACATAATTACAATTCATAATGCAAGATTTATACTTCATAGACATGATTTACAATAGGGCTGGGGACATTACAATCCCCTCCCCTTATTTTTGCACTGCCCTCAGTGCAACTTTACACTACATCTACAAGCTTTTCAAAATTTTCAAAAAGATGTAGGTACTTTGCTCGCATAACATCTTCATGCTCCCATGTCGCATCCTCAGGACCATACCAGGTCCACTGGACCTTTACAAGCCCTATGGCTCGATTCCGGAGCTATTTGTTTTTCCTGTCCAATATGTGCACAGGATGCACTTGCAGGACACCTTCTTGTTCCACTGAATCACATTCCAATTGATAACATGATTAGCATCTGGTATATATTTCTTAAGCAATGAAACATGAAACACATTATGTACTATCATAGATGCAGGTAATGCAAGCATATATGCAACTGGCCCAATCATTTCCAGGCTTTCAAATGGCCCACAAAATCTGGCTACCAACTTGGTGCAACTTCCCAGCTTCAGAGAACTCCGGTTAGCTTTCACTTTTAGGAAAACATGATCACCCACTTTGAACTCTCTGTGGGTTTTGTTCTTATCAGCATAACTTTTCTGCCTGTCCTGGGCAGCTTTCAAATTCTACTTAATTTTTATCATTTGGTCCTCCATCTCCTTAAGCAACTCTGGCCCAACTACTGCTCTATCAGCTAGATTATCCCAGCTCACTAGAGTATTGCACTTTCTTCCATAAAGTTCTTCAAATGGGCTCATATTCAACGATGCATGATACCCATTGTTGTAGGCAAATTCTACCAAGTGCAGGTAGTCTTCCCATCTTGATGGTTTGTCCATCACATACATTCTCAATATGTCTTATATTATTATGTTCACCCTCTCTGTCTGACCATCAAACTCGGGATGATAAGTTGTACTAAAGTTTAGATTCGTTCTGAATCCTTTGAACAATCCTTTCCAAAAATTCGAGGTGAATTTCGGGTCTCTGTCGGACACAATCGTTTTAGGAATTCTGTGCAATCATGCCACTTCCATTATGAAAATATTAGCAACATTTGTTGCCTTGTGAATAGTTTTCAGTGGAATAAAATGGGCAAATTTTGTAATCTTGTCCACCACCACCATGTTCGAATCATGCAGCTTGGCTTTCTGGGCAATCCTGTAATAAAATCCATTGTCACCACTTCCCACTTCTACTCAAGAATGGGTAAAGGTTGCAGCAACCCTGCTGGTTGCCTATGCTCAACTTTAACTTTCTGGCACTCCATACATCTGGCGATGTATTCAGCGATCTCTCTCTTCATACCCGGCCAAAAGTAATGGCTCTTGACCACTGCTACTATTTTCTGATATCCAGGGTGCCCTGCATAAGGCACATTATGCATCTCCTGCAAAATCATTTGTTTCAAGCACTGGACATTGGGTACAAAAAATTTGTTCTTGTACAACAATATTCCATCTATTTCCAATTTATAAACTTCCATCTTCTATGGCATCTTACCCTGTTGTAGCTTGGCTACCAATTCTCTGTACTGCAGATCTACATTTGCAGCCTCCAGAATTCTTCTTTTAATATCAGTCTGATACATGCTAATGGTTGTAGCATGTAATTCATGCACCCTCCTGTTGAGTGCATCACCCACTTTATTCTCCTTTCCTTTGATATGCTTGATCTCAAAGTCGTACTCACACAGAAATTCCAACCACCTACTTTGTCTAGCGTTTAAGGTTGGTTGATCAAACAAATATTTCAGACCGTTGTGGTTTGTTCTCAATTCAAATATCCTTCCCATGAGGTAATGTCTCCATTTCCTCAGAGCGTGAATGATTGTTGCCAACTCCAAATCATGAGTGGCATAATTCTTTTCGTTCTCTTTCATCTTCCTGGACTCATAAAAGATTACAATTCCATTCTGATTGAGAACTCCTCCTAACCCTTCTTGACACTTATTTGTGCACACCACGAAATCCACATTTGGATCTGCAATCCTCAAGATTGGAGAGTTGGTTAACAGTTGCTTCAATCGTTGGAAACTTTTCTCACACTCTTCAGTCCACTGAAACTTTTTCTCCTTCCTTTGCAAGGAAGTGATAGGGTGAGCTATCTTTGAGAACCCTGCGATAAACCTTCTATAATAGCCCGCTAGATCCATAAAGGATCTAACTTCTGCCACATTCCTTGGTGTTGACCATTCTTTGATGGCCTCAACCTTCTCAGGATCCATGACGATCCCTTCTTCTGAAATAATGTGCCCCAAGTAATGGATCTGCCTTTGATAAAACGAGCATTTTCTCAACTTGGAATACAGCTGGTGTTCTCTCAACACTTGCAGCACCATCCTCAGGTGTTGTTCATGCTCTTCCTCTGACTTGGAATACACCAAAATGTCATCCAAGAAGACTATGAAAAACTTGTCTAGCTAGTCCCTGGATACACCATTCATCAAGCACATAAAAATAGCAGGTGCATTGGACAGTCCAAACGGCACCACTGTGAACTCGTAATGACCATACCTTGTTTTAAAGGCGGTCTTGCTGATGTCTTCATCTTTTATTCTTACCTGGTGATATCTCGATCTGAGATCTATCTTCGAAAATATTTTTGCACCTTTCAAATGATCGAAAAGATCATCGATCCTCGGCAGAGGATACTTGTTCTTGACAATTACTTTGTCCAACTGTCTGAAATCAATGCACAGGCTCAACGTCCTGTCCTTCTTCTTCATGAATAGAACTGGGGCACCCCAAGGTGACACGCTTGGGTGAATGTACCCCTTCTTTAAAAGTTCTTCAAGCTGCAATTACAACTCTTTCAGCTCTGGCGTACTCATTCTATAAGGAGCTTTCAACACCGGAGTTGCTCCAGGCATCAAATTTATAGAGAAGTCGATATCTCTCTTTGGAGGTAGTCTCGGTACCTCCTGAAATATGTCTTCAAACTCTGTTAGTACCGCATGGTCTCCAATACTTGACACCTTATCCTTAGGCGTTTCCCCCACATGGGCTACAAATAATTGACAGCCTTTTCTGTAGCACTTCTTCAGCTGCATTGATGAGATTTCTCTAATAACCATAGCTTTGGGAATTCCTTGGACTATTTTTCGATTCCCCTTCTCATCTAGGCATGTAAATTCCTTGTTACGACAGTCCAGGAGGGCATGGTGTTGGTCCAACCAGTCCATCCCATTTAAACGGTCATAAGAGCCTAACGGCAGAATATTCAATTCAGCCTTCGTGCTCAATCCATTCATGTCCACCGGACAAGACTTAACCAACTCAGTGACTTTCCTCTTGGTCCCTGTAACCAACTACACTAACCAAGACTTTTCATGTTTGCTTCTTGATAAATGCAAACTTTCCACCACCCTAGGATCTACATAACTATGGTTAGCCCCTGAATCAATTAAAATAATAAATGGTTGGTTGTTAATCATACCTTCCACTTCAATCATGTGAGTCTGAAATTCATCTTGCTTGTTGTCCAGGGCCGCATAGATCCTTGGCATTCTACTACCCATGTCCTCCACTGTTTCAGCTTGTTGAACATTATGGACAGCTCTTGCTTTGCCATTTTTATGGGGACAATCTCTGTACTTGTGGTTCTCTTTACAGCCCCAACACTGAATGGGCGTCTGTCTCAGTCTTCATTCTCCCACTTCAGCCATTCTCTGCTCTCTAAACGATGGATGTCCTTGAGGACTATTTCTGACAAAAGGAGGTTTGTTTCCCTTCTGCCTCTGTTCTTTCTTAAACTTCTTCTGGTCATCCCAAGCCTTCCGAAAGGTAGGATTTTCTCTTTATTGTTCATATAAGCATTTCTCTCTTCTTATTGTTTCTTCCATAGTCTTAGGATCATCAAACTGACTCTTGTCACCAATGGGAGATGGCAGTCCACTCAGATACCTCTGAATCTTGACAGCCTCATCTTTGATGAATGGAACATACTTCAGTAATTCCAAAAACCTTCGTTCGTATTCATCAATGGTCATGCTGCCCAGCTTGAGTTCGAAGATCTCCTTCATCTTTCTGTCATAGTATCTTTTAGTCAGGTATTTCCTCTCGAAATACCTCTTGAATTCCTTCCATGTGATATCTTTCTCTCTAATGTGTTGCACCTGCACAAGATGATCCCACCACATGGATGCTTTTCCTTTTAGTTGATACATTGCAATTCTTCCTTCTCCTTGAGAGGAATAATTCTGTAGTTGGAAATATTTCCTCATGCCAAGAAACCATGTTTCGACATCTTCCTCCTTCTTATGTTCTCCATCAAACGTAGGAGGCTTAATCTTATTCATCTCCCCTTTCAATTCATCCATCCCAGATCTCCTGTGCTTTCTAGTAGGAGATGGGCTTGAACTACTGTGTGCTTCCCTACTAGAATTCTTTGGGGAGTGACGATGATGTCTTTTGACACTCCTTGATCTTCTTTTCCTCTCAGGGGTCCTACGACTCTTTGTCTTTCTTGAGTCACTCTCCTTTTCCAATTTTATTTCTATTCTTTACAGACTCTTCAACATCCTTAAGTTGAATTGACCCTACCTATCCCTGACTCTCATGAGATTTCGGCTATCGGCTCGGCAAGCCTGGGCATCTTTCTGTAATATTTCAATGATTTTCATCATATGTACTTCCTTAGCCAATTCTCTTATGTGCCCATTGGAGTTCGATCCTTCGACTCCCAAGTTGGCATCCCTTCCTTCTCTTTTGTTCTCTGAATTGGAGGCAATAAGCACCTCTTCCATTTCTCTGCACTCCATGGAAATTCTAATCGATTCTGGCACTCATCAAACTTCTGCAATCACAACGTGTAGACAACCAGAATTTGTCAGGACATCTCTTCTTAACAAATTCCACACATTCAAAACCAATCCGAATAAGAAAACGTTTTGATTTCACAAATTTTTCGAGCTCTGCCCGGCTCTGTAAATTTCGGGTGATAGCTCCTGTTTCCTTAGCCCCTAACCCATGCAATCATGGGTCATGACAAAATTCTAAACCACTAGGTGCTACAAGGCTCTCCAAACGAACTTCGGGTTTCGAGATTTCGGGGTTTCGGGTTTCGGGGTTTTGGTCCTGGAGGTTCTCGCACTCACTTCCCTCTCCAACTCCCAACTTCCGAAAATTCGATTTCCTTACCCTCCGGTCCCACAACACGGCTGTCACCCACCAAGGTAGTGACACATGGTGTCCTTAAGAAGTTCCACCTCACTCCCAGCGATGTCAGGGGGCCCCACTACTTTCACTTTTCGTTTCGGAGTTTCGGGCATCAGGAGTTCGTGCACCTATGCATCTCGAACTTTCATTTGCCGAAATTATGAAATTATAGTCTATTCATCTACTTGATCCAATGGTCAAGTTCCTCTCCTACGATCTATGGTGTATATCATTTCGGGATTTTTGGGTTTCGGGTTTTCGGTAACCGGGAGTTCACAATGCAACAACTCCAAATCTCTTGTCACTTCAATCCCCGAATTTCGATATGGAAATTCATGTATGAGATCAATGACTATGAGCCTCCCTTGATCCGATGACTCACGGGATTTCAGCACTTCTTCCTGGAAGCGCTCCACCGTCCGATTCTACCCTTGTTAATCCCTTTCATGATTCGAGACTTGGAGTGACCAATAATTTGGCCCGCGCTCCAAGTTCACGATCCCTGAATTCACGAAATGATCCAATGGTCCTGATTCCCCATGATATGGCGACTTAGATCTCATCGACATTTCGTGTATCGGGATTTCATGTGTCATGAGGTCGAAAGATTTTCCACCTTCATCCTCCATATTCCCGAAATGTCGATTTCTTCCTCGACAATTAACGGTCCAGATCTCTCTTTAGATCAATGGTTGTGATCCAATCGTGGATTCACATTTCATTAATTCTTACGAACTCACCCTTAGACCATTTCAAGTCATGAGTCAGTGAAAGGTTGATCACTCTCCACGCGTCCTTTCCGATGGACAGTCCTGACGAATTCAAGATTTCACGTATCGCGATTTCCACACTCCTGTGCAAATCCAAAGGGTTTTAAGCCTTGTGCACGTTCTCCAGATCTGACGGTCGTGAGGGTTCTCCTTTCCTCCCGAACAGATCCAATGGCTCCAACACTTTTGGTGTGGAGTTCTCTCTCTCCATGGTCAATTACCACGCCGGCTACAATTTAATCCGTCGCTACTCCTCCTGAGCTTCTTAACAAAGCCAAGTAAGTCCTTGGCCCTCAGATACATTATAAGGTTTGAAATTAGTCCTCCAGACACAATTCGTCTCAAAATCTTGGTCCAAAGACCACTTATCTGGCCCATCCAGGCTCAGCGTTGAAACTAGGCTCTGATACCAAACTGTAACGTCCCCCCGGCCTTACTCCCGCGGGCCGGGGAAAACGCTACTGTGCAGAACAACATCATTCTGATACTTAATTGATAACATGCATTTATTTCATATTAAACACATTTAATTTAGAGTAAGCACAAGATTACTACTAATATAATTAATCCCTGTCATTAACAATAATTCATATGCACAACGAAATACATGATACATATAAGCATCACAGACATGCAAAACATAATATTAAGCATAAGTTGATACTTATCTTTGAAAACCTAGTAATTCCACCAACTACGTGCAAGCCTTCCATGAATCTCCTAGCCTTAGACCACATTGATCATCACTCTCAGTAGTAGGTCACCCCCAAGCTGGGACTAAGCTCCACCCAAGGCAAGGAATCCTAGTCTAAGCTTAGGTTACAGGGAAAATTGCACATAATAACTGGAAGGATTCTTCCCAGGATACCTTCTTACGCCCACTACTAACAGACTCTCATTCCCCACATGCATGTTCCACCCAGGAGTATACACCTTCATAAGCACAGTCCATCGGTGCTTCACCTCCCTCTCTGGGCCTCGACAACAGGTCGGATCAGGAATTCTTAGAGCTCTGAAGCTAGTGTTGGATTCTCTCTGGGAGAAAACCACTTCCCAGCAGACTCTCTCACCTGGAGGGAGTTGGTCACAGGCCTGACAACCTGCTTCTTCTACCATGGGCCTGACAACCCACTTCTTCAACCAGTTTTAGCCCAATTTCTACAAGGTGAGGATAACAACAACAACAACTGGTCAATTCCACTCAGGAAAAACAGAAGGTAACAACCCAAAGATAGTTCGGGTACAAATTCGACTCTGCAAGAGAGAATAGGCTGGGCTCACAACATACACAGGTGACACAGCTCAATTCACGGGTTTTCCACTAGCTTCAGGGTGTGTGACAAGGAATTAACACAGAGGTCGAACATAGACTCAAATGGTTCAAACAAATGATACCTCGGCTTCTCAGGAAAACATTATGGTTTTCTGGTTTCCAAGCTGCATGAGGGTATGCAAAGGTCGAATACAGGGGCCATCGGATTTATGGTTCAGACAATCGACGATCGAATGGAGGAGGAACCCCCAACACGGCAGCACTTCTCTAGTTTTAACTGCATGCGCTTGGGTCAACACATGTCACCCATGATGCTGCATGCACTCCATCATCATGCGTTCCTCTCCAGGAACTTAGGACAAAACAAATATTTCACATGACTTTTGGAATAATATTAAAATATTATTCCCAAGGACTTAAGCCCCTAGGCTTAGCCCCTCTTTCCAACCTTCCAGCCCCCAATCCCTTACCCACTCTGTGGAAGCTTAGTCCCCCATCATTCATTCATCGTGGTCAGTCTACACACAACGGTCTTTATATTTTTATTAATGTTCTTCATGATTACATATACAAAAGCAGGCTCTCGGCCTTAACACTTAGGCTCTCCGGCCTAATAACACATAAGCCCACCAGCTTATATAAACTTGGCTCACCAGCCTATAAAACATAATTACAATTCATAATGCAAGCTTTATACTTCATAGACATGATTTACAACAGAGCTCGGCCTTGGGGACATTACAAAAATAGTCTACGAGTTGATGGAATAAAAGGTTTACCCGGTGATCTGATGGTTGTCCCTACACACTTATTAGCTATTAGCTCTCTCGAAGATTCCCTTCGCTCTTGCCAACACAGATCTTCACACATAGAGACACAAAGAAACATTTCAAAAGATCAAATGAATCATGTATAAATGGATGATAGATCTAGTGACATAACATAAGAATATCAATTCCCTACAAAGATTATAACAATTACATACAATCAAATAAGGAGGAAAATCTTGTACATCTTCTATTAATGGACAAATGGTTTACCTCTTACAATCAAGGAAGTTGATGCAATCCTTTCCCAGGTTCCTTTTCCAAGCTCTTTAATCAAGCCAGTATAAGTTTGCTTTCTCCTTTATTTTTCCTCCCTTTTCCCATGAGAGACCCTCAATATATAGGATAATAGAGATAAGATCAAAGGTTAGTCTAGATAGGATCTAGATGCCCAAGATAACCAACTTCTCGAGGTCAAACCACAAAATATTTGAGGTTTATTCTCATCTCATGGAAACTAATCATAAATAGGGAGTAACAGACCCAGATGCGCCCTTTATTCTTGCAGGGAGCGATTGGTCACCTTTTGAAAGAGGCCAAGGAGCAAACAACAATATTGGTCATGGGATGTAATGGGACAACCAGTGACCAAGAAAAAAGGTACTGTAAATTTAGGGGAAAAGTGGTATAATTCAGTGTTTCAGACTGCTAACCTATAGATGATTCCCATCAGGTGATCAAGTGGAAATTAATTGTATAACAGATGTGCCAAAGCAAATCAACAGTCAAACATTTCTACAAAATTTGTCTCAAGGCCTGATAAGTTTTCTACTACGATCATGCTTAAAAACATATTAATATCCAAGGTATATATCCCAATATTTTGACTGCAAATTACTTTGATAAACTGTCCCAACAAAAAAATACATTTGTAATACATCTAGCAATGGGCAGATTCCTAATTTGGTGCTTCCTATATTTCTTCATGATCTGGTGCAATTCCTTTAACTTCCATAGGCTCTGCTTCTCGATCTCCTTGTTCTTAACTCCCAAAACCTTATTTATGGATGCAAAATGTGATTGTTGAGGCATCACCAGGAACCTTAACTACTGATATTCATGTTATAGAAGTTGAATTCGCTAAAGGAGAGATGAAACAATTTGGTCCAAAGTCTCTACCTTACCCATAACTTACCTAAGGTCCACACTATTACCTTTAATTGTTTCTTCATGTCTGCGCAAAATGCATTTGATGTCGCTCCAAGAGGGATCGATATTGTGACAAATTTGCTTCCCAATGTTATTAGCTCGTTATCCAAAGAATTCCCAACATTCAATGGTAACAAAGCCCATAGTGCCAAAGTACCCAATATTAGAGAAGAGCATGCCAATTAACCTATGTTCCAGATTATAATTGATAACAGGAGGAGAGAAAGCATGAATCCACAACCCACTGATGGTAGTTCGTTGTCTAGAAAATACCCAATTGTCAATAGTAATAGCACCCATAGAGACATAGTGCACAATATCGACGAACAACCTACCAATTGACCTCTAGTCTTGGTTGCAATTGATAGCAAGAGTAGAGAAATCATGTAACCACAATACACTAACAGAAGACCCACCTGAAGACCCGAGAGTTATGACCAAAGTTGTAATAAAGACTAGACATTGATTAACATATCCAATTCCCCGACTGAGGACCAAGACTCATTGAAGGCGATTGAAAGAACCAAACCACATTCTAGTAGTGAGACCCCTTCCAGTATACTCCCAATTCCCAGAAATATCTACATCAATAATGAGGGAAAACTCAAAAAAATTCAATCATCTATAATTGACAAGACGTACTAGATTGACAATGGTAAAAGGAAATATACCAAATCATAACCTCAACCCAGACACAAGATACCTAAGGACTTAAATAAATTCACTAGGCCACAACCCTTCTTCGATATCTTCTCCAAAAACTTTGGAATTTACACGAAACTTCAATCCACAAACAAAAGACCCCTTTATTTACCCATAAAATGTTTCTACATCATGAGACCAGAACCCTATTTGTACCTCCTCCAAAAGCAAAGGAATTCACATGAAGATTTAAAGCTTCATGATTAAATATTAAAAACATGAATTTACAAGTTAAAAAGACCTGAATATGGATGAGGGAACCTATATGCCAAGCGAAACTTGGAAAAATAATCAAACAAGCATTGAAAAGAAAGATTGACACCCAAGATTGCCACCTTCCCACTGCAAAGATCCTCCATGAATTGGATATCGAGCTCCACCACACTGCACCTTATAGAGTCGCCATCGAAGAAGAATAAATCGACCATGTCTAAATTTCCATAGTTAAAACTGACACCTGTAGTGCAATGAATGCAACCCTTGGTACCAAAACCAAAACTATGTGCAAGCCACAACCAAATTAATGCAGTACACAACCAAATAACCCAAAAATTGACTGCACCTTTCATAGTCACTAGGGGATATGGAGCCACTCCCTCCCATTCAAAATATATGAACCGTTGTTGAGTCATGAACCCACCTTGGCCCATTTATCAGCTTCATTGTTTAACTCACGCTTGATATGGAACAAGGAGTACTCTTCAAATCCCTTAAGAATATAGACAGAGTGATACAGAGTGCCAGAGATAATGTTCCCCCCAATGATTTTTTTTTATGATAACCCTTATTATCAACATGGAATCACCAAGTATTCTCAACTTGGATATTTCTAGTGATCTTGCCAACCTAATACCTTAAAAAAGGCCATAATCTTATGCCTCATTGTTTGAAACTGTCCCAAAACCTTGTTGAGACCCAAAATTGACATCCCCATTACCCTATTATACTCTTCATCTATACCTTTTTGGCCTACCTAAAGCTTGGGTGAATGACAAGGATGCTACCATTACCAGTGATAAGGTCATAAGGTAAAGTATGGTTAATTCATGCATTTTGTGGTTTATAGAGTTAAGGAATTAAATATTTCATGTACTAATGCTTCAATTTACCATGTATAATCTTTGACCTCTAGATATCCAGCCTTCCTGTACCAGTTCAGTTGTCTGGTACTTGTGCACCAAGACTGCCACTGTCTGAATCCGGTACCAAACGCATCCGGTACTAAAATATCGTCTGTTGCGATCCGATACCAACGGTCGTGGACTGTTGTGATCCGGTACCATCTACCTGTCACAATCCAGTACCAATATAGAGAATCGAATGTACCAAGTTTAGCTCCAGATTTCCCAAGACAATTGGTGGATGTTTATTTGCTTTAGCAAGGCTATGTTAGAGTAGTTTGTTGATTGTCTCATCCTCATGCACTTCGTGTCATGAGGATGAAGCTAAAAGATGTAACCGAATAATTAAATTTAAACATTTGACTGATTTGCAAATCATTTCACCTCCTTGTGTTTCATGACTAAGACTATTAAATGGTCGTGGCAGGGATGGTGGAAGAGTAGGAGAGTTAGCATATTACCAGCATGTGAAACAACGAATGATATTGTAGGACATATTCTGAGTGAAGACTAATAGAAGAAATCCATTTATCTCCATGTCTTGATTGTCTATGATTGAATATGAGTTGAGTTGTTGACAAAAGTTTAATGTTATGTTTTGAGATTTGAGTGAGAGTAATGTGTGGGTTGAAGACAAGCCTACTGTAGACTTCAGTAGTTGACCTGTTGAAGCGGCAAGGGCCCACCTCCCAACAAAGGCCAGCATCTTCGTAGATTAGCATTAGCATTTGTTTTCAGTAGTGTAAACATTAAATCAGCTCGAGCTTTAACTCTGTTAGATGATAACAGTACAACTTAAACTAGGATTTCCATTATATAATCGTTTAGATATCTTTACTTGCTCTGTTTTTGCATATGCTCTATTTTTATGAATTTGTTTTTTAGACATGAATGTTGGCAGTAGTGATCAAACATATTTGAAGGAGAACTAGTGAAGTCCACAACAACACATTGTGAACCACGACATACTCAGTATATTGACTATTGAACTACCCATGCTATGTCTTGATGATTGATGTGTGATTTCTCTTTCAGAAGTGTGGATTGCATAGTTAGTTTTCTGGGTCAGATAGCAAAGTTGATATGTCAAACCAACTCCATCTCATACTTGCATGTGCCATAATGGAGTGGATAGCCTCTTTGTGAAAGACAACCAAAGTGCATTGCAATTTGCTATTTTGATTTGTTTCCAGCATGCATAATCTAGTTTAATTCTATACTCATGACATTAGAAATTACCTTTCTTACTAGTGTCTTGTAACTCTGTTGATTACGAATCCCGGATTGATAATGAATGAGTGCATTATACTAAACATATAAGCAGCACAACAAACCCCATGCATAGCAAGCAATTGTATTTCATCCGAGATTGTATATAATCCCCGCCACACCTACCACCCCTTGTATAATGCACATCTTGATGCAATCGAAATATGGAGTAAGTTAATGGATCTATCTAAACATGTAGAAAACTACCTGCTTTGTCAGGTAATTTGACAGAAGTTGGTGATGAAAAATATTCATTTTAGCAATGAAGTTCATTGTTTTTTTTCTTTTTGACATCGTAGATATATCACAGATGGGTTATGTTGGAAACATGCCAACGAATTTCCTCATGCACATGCATTTCAACGAAATTAGGAATGTGCATACATGCACTCATTGCAAACATATTGTGTAAACTGTGTAATCTATTTATGAATTGTTCATGTAACTATGTGATCTATTCATGATCAGTTTGTGTAATTGAGTGATAGATGTTATATATATGAGCATACCCATAGAGGTGAGAGTGCAATGGGTGTAGAGAGAAGAGTGTGTGTGAGGAGAGGATGGTCGTATGCCTGAGATTAGCTATTGTAATTCTCCCTTGAATAATAACAATACCAAATATCATTACCCGTGGTTTTTCCCACTTTGGGTTTCCACATAAATCATTGTTTCAATTGTGTGATTGTTGTTCTCGGTTGTACGTGTGTTTAATATTTCTTGCAGATGCTCTAGTTTTTTATGCTCCGTTTTTATTCCGCTGCCTAGGAAGTGGTATTAGTGTAACAACCCTAGTAGAAGATATACTTAGGGATTATTAAGTAAAAGATTTATTAGGTAATTAATTTTCCCTACCATGTTAATAACTAAACAAAGATTGGTCTAATGATATTAATTAAGTATTTATTAATTAATTAAAGGTTATAATTTTGATTGATTGATTAATTAATTAACTACCTATTACATTCAATAACATGGGTATTAAATTTAAAAGATTAATAAGTTATATTGTTTAAATTAAAAAGTTTACATACACGGAAAGGGATAAGATATTAATTACGAAAGGATAAAATAATAAATGAAAGGATAAGGGGCATTAACTCTGTGTAGGTAAGGAAGTAAATGAGAAAAGGGCAGTGAAGGAGGGATATGAGCGGAGGAGGTTACGGAGGAAGGGGATCATTCTACGGGATTATTATTTTTCTTTGGGGGGCTCTCTTGGATTTCCAGAGAGGAGAGTTGAGTTCTGGAGTCGGGAGGATTAGTTCAGGGGGCACCGGTTTGCTGGGGGTTTTGGGCACGGGGGCCGGGATATCCATATGGTATCCTGGAGCTAGGTAGTTGTCCTAGTTGGCAGGGTGGATACTCGGTTTTGGGTAGAGTTGGTCTGTTTTGGGTAGCAGCAGGAAGGTCAACAAGACAAGCAGAAAACGGAGGGTTAGAATCAGACCCAAGTATGTTAAATTATGTATTTGTTTTATTTTTGTTATGAAATCATTATTCGTTATGATAAATTTATATGCATATGTGCGTAATTTATAAGAAATTACCGAGTTACTGAAATCAAGTAGAAATTATTGTTTTAGCTTAAGGAATTAATGGATGTTAAATTTATTTAGCTATTACACATGGTATCAGAGCTTTTGTTTGAAATCTAGGCCTGAGGGCCAAAACTCCAAGCTCTAACTCCAGCTACGCCTAACCTGCAAACCAAACACAGAAATTTTAACATAAATATAAAAATAAATGCAATACAAATTGAAAATGTAAAAACAAATTTACCAAAGTAAAACAAGCAACTAGGGTTGTTACAATTATTTTGCATCTGATCTCTTTGCAACTTCTGACAAAACCCTCCTAGAAGACTAAATTAAAAAAATAGGAAGTAGATTCTATGGTTTTCTACTCTTTCTTTGAAACTCGCAAAAGCACATTAAGAGCAATTCGCTTGAACTTGTTCAGATTTAACTTTAAACCCATAAATATGAAGAAATCAAGCTTAATCTAAGGGTAAATTTGTGGCAATTATTTATAAAGTTTAACCTTGAACCAAGAAGAAAACGAAACGAATTCCAAGATAAATATCCACACCAAATTTCCGTAATAATTTCAATATTATAACCTTAAACAAGAAAATACAAGAGAAGAAATTCCAAGCGAGTTTGCCCCAATAATTTTAGCAATAAACCAAAAAAATATGGGATAAGGAATTTCAAGCTATATATGGGCGGGAATTTACAGTAATAATCTTAAAAATACAGCATTATCCCAGAAGAAAAAAAAAAAAAAAACAGGAAGTTGAATTCCAAACCAAATTTCCACGCGAATTTGCCATAATAATCTCAAAATGATAGCCTTAAACTAGGAATAAAAAAAAGGAAGAGAAGTTTCAATAATCTCTCCGCAAAATTGGCAGAATTATTTCAAAATATATCCTTAAACCAGAAAACAGGAAGATCAATTCCAAGCTAAATCTCCATGCAAATTGAGCCTTAAACCAACAAAAAATAGCAAGATGAGGTACAGGCTCAATCTCCGCACTAGAGTGCCGTAATATTTTTTAAAATTATAGCCTTTAAGTACATATAATTAATTTGGAGAGGATTATTAGTTTAGAAATTAACTAAAAAAAAAAATCATAAGAAGGAAAACTTGACGAAATTTTACAACTGGCTTATCTAGGGATACTGTTAATTGCTCAATTGCTTTATGAAAAAATAAAAATAAAATAGAAAAAGAAGGGAAATATACTTAATTATATTACTTTTACGGGCAGAAGCCTGTGTTAACACAATACTATGAATCTTAACCAGTATAACTGCATAGATCTGCAAACAACAGTGCCTCACTGAGAGAGACCCTACCTTTCCATGAAAATTTTCGCCCATGAGCAAAGACGGATTGAAATTATGTGTCGCTTCTTCAAGCTCCTCCAAAGAAAATGGGCGGTACTGTGGGAGACCTAGTGCACCTAGTCTCATTGTTTGAGATATATACCTTGCATTAGCTAGCAGATCGGAGAACCCTATTGAGGCATTTTCTGCTATTAGTTTTCTCGGCGGCTTCATCGCTTTTTTTTTTTCTCTCTGATATTTTGAGCAGCACTAGTAGAACAAGTCCCAATGCCGCAAATACTCCCACAATTCCACCCACAAAAAAATTAGGTCCCAGAAAAAGAAAAAAAAAAATTGAAGTTATATTTAGTATTACAAGGGAGGACAAGCGACCTATCTTTGTTGGTAGAGGACCCCAGATTCCCAGAGACGCCAGAGAGAGAACTTTAAGACTTGAAAGTGTGTAGAGGGTAGTTAAAAATGAATCTATTGAAAAGATGATGACAAAGTCTGGTTTGAAACAGAAAACGTACTATTGCCCTTTTGAGGAGACCCCGTCACCCACAATTTTCAGTTGTGTTATTGCGCCCTCGTAGCATACAATGGTGAGAGATGCAGAAGGAGTGAGGTTGCAGAAATCTGTATTGTTGTTCTAGCCCTTTAATGCACTGGGAAACTCCAGGAGCTTCTGGAGTCTCAGCAGGGTCTGGACATTAGAAGACTGGAACTGTTGGGAGCCAGGCAAGAGAACCAGAATGATGATTGGAATCAGCACTACCCACTTTGAATAAGAGAATGAAGTGGAGCTCTGCTTAGCAGAATGGAAAGTGTATCTCGCGCCACGCAATCTGAATTCGCCCGAACGCCAAAAGTACAATCATCGGCATAACGACCATACTTCAGCCTTCTCTTTTCACACACGGACCTCAACCAGACCTCGACCTGCACTCGCCCAACACTCGACCTGCCCTCATTGAGCACTCGAACTCGCCCAACACTCGACCTGCCCTCATTGAGCACTCGAACTCGCCCAGCACTCGACCAGCTATCGCCCAGCACTCAACACTCGTCATGAAGTCCTCTGATTCTCCTCAATTAGGACCTGTCTTCCTTTTTTTTTTTTTTTTTGATAGAGGGGGATGGAGAAAGTGGACAAAACAGACTCGCATTCCTAGCAAGAAAACAGATGCAGCAATCAAACTACTGCTGCAAGAAAAGGGCTGCCATTAATTAGTCTAACGATTCGGATGCAGTTGTTTCATTTGTTGGGACGGGCACTTAAACTGACACGAAATTACCTGTTCCGAGCATGAAAATACTCACAAAAACCCTAAGAAACACAATCTTTTGAACTACAAATTTTGTCATGTCTTACTTCTCTCAACTATATCCAATAAAAGAAAGAGAGTGTTGTTACAAACACAAAGTAAATAGAAAATTAAACCCACAAGACATGCAAACGAGTATTGCAGAGAATATTTAGATGAACCGGTTACATGGTTATTTAGGAATAAACTGAAAATCTATTTTCAGCTCGATAGAAGGAAACCCAATGGAAATTATAACTTTCTCAACTATATCCGACAAAAGAAAGAGGGCGTTGTTACAAACACAAAGTAAATAGAAAATTAAACCCACGAGACATGTAAAGGAGTATTGCAGAGAATTTTAGATGAACTGCTTGCATGGCAATTTAGGACTAGTCTAAAAATCTATTTTCAGCTCAGTAGAAGGAAACCCCAATTGAAAATATAACTTGTTTTCAGAGAAGCGAAAAATAAAATGGACTAAAAGTTGTATGTGAGGATAACTCACTTACAAGGGTGAAATCCAGGGGAGAGCGTTTCGTCATTTTCTCTTCGTCAGGGGCCATACGAACTACCAGCCTTCTCCTTGAAGTAAGACCTCTTCTCTATTGTAATCTCATGAGGGGTGCCAGTGAATAAGTGGGATAGTAAGTACATGAAGGTTTCTGAGGACATGGGAAGGAGAAGAGGGAGAACAAGAGTAAAGAAGCCATGGCTATGGCCGCCCAGGTAACCAGAGACCTTGCGAGAAGAGACGAAGAGGAAAAGAGGAATTAGGGTTACGACGAAAAAGCTTAGGGTTAAGATAGGGGAGGGGCGCTGGAGGAAGCAAGGCGGGCATGTGGAATCCATGCATGCCCGCACTTGTTTTTAAATTATTCTGATTTTCTTCTATTATTTATTTTAAAAAAAAAAAATCTTTTATAAATTGTGTGTGTTCGTTTAATTTTTTTTAGTGTAAAGATAATTAACCTAAATTAAATTAATTTAAAGATAATTTAGGATTAATTTAATTAAATTAATTAAAAGTTAATTAAGTGGTTACCCTAAATTAACCTAAATTATAATTTAGTGTAAAGTTAAACTACATTAAAAGTTAATTAAAATATTAGAGGGTCCATGGGTTTTGAACCCAAGACCACCCACCAAGAGAAGTGCCTCGAGAAGAGCACTAACACCAACATGCCCTCATGAGTCTTTACAAATAAACTCATATACTTGAATAGATTAATGGTAACAGAGTTGCGCCAAGGAGAGTAGTTGCAGGGATTTCAATGGCAGCGAGTGCAGCATCTCGTTCATCGCCAACAACGCAGACAAATCCACGGCCATCTCGGGGAACTAGTAAGGGCAGGGGTTCCAGGGGAAGGAACTCGTTTCAAAGACAGTGGCAGAACCGTGCGTAGGTTCAATCTCGTATTACCTGTTGGGGACGTGGAGGACACCATTACCAGTGTAACTGCCTAGAGTTATAATCAGGATTGTGCATAGAGAAGGAAAGGCCTCGATGGGAAGAGCAAGTGGCAGCCACCAAATTTACACAGCGATTAATAATTGCCAGGCAGAACATCAATCCATGGTGGTGGAGTCAACGGGTATGCTAAATCATACCAAGGTCAAGATTTTATTTGATTCTGGTGTTACATATAGTTTCATTTCACCATCTACATTAGAAAAGAGTGGGTTGGTATCCTACGAGCACGATGACTTTAAACAAGTCGAGATGGCTTCGGGGAAAAAAAAGCGGTAGGACCTAGTGTCGATGATGGTATAGTAGACCTGGGAGTGTGTACTACCAGGTTGAAGGTATGCGTCACTGCTCTCAGGGCATATGACCTAATCATTGGAATGGATTGGATAGCAGCCCACCGAGCTTTGGTAGATTGTTTCGCAAAGAGGGTGCTTTGTGTCGATGATGAAGGAATGCCAGTAGAGATCCAAGGGTACGGAGAAAAGTGTCATTATTCTTTATATCAACTATGGAGGTTAAGTGATGCTTGAGACAAGGGTGTCAATTATATGTAGTGGAAGCAGTGAATGAAAGGAAGGGACCCTCAT
This sequence comes from Picea engelmannii, assembly GCA_009831015.1. Lineage (NCBI taxonomy): Eukaryota > Viridiplantae > Streptophyta > Pinopsida > Pinales > Pinaceae > Picea > Picea engelmannii. Next base: position 1,304,084 of record ML778374.1, on the reverse strand, counting down.
TGGATCAATATCTGGTATTGTCAGAATTTAAGGATGTTTTTTTTTTTTGAACGAGTTAACAGGGTTACATCCTGAGAGGGAGCTTGATTTTACTATTGAGCTAAAACCTAGTGCAGAACCAATCTCCAAGACTCTGTATCGGATGACAGCGCCAGAACTTTGTGAATTGCAAATGTTGTTGAAAGAGTTACTAGACTTAGGGCTAATAAGGCCCAGTGTCTCACCGTGGGGCGCACCAATAATTTTTGTAAAGAAGAAGGATGGATCCTTACGACTGTGTATAGACTACAAAGACTTGAATCGTGCTACAGTGAAAAATAGGTACCTGATGCCGCGAATAGATGACCTTTTCGATCAGATGAAAGGAGCAGTGGTATTCTCAAAGATCGATTTGCGATCAGGGTATCATCAGTTAAGGATTAAGGAAGGCGATATCCCAAAAACTGCCTTTCGAACTCGATTTGGACATTACGAGTTTGTCGTGGTATCTTTCGGATTGACCAATGCGCCAGCAGTATTCATGAGCCTCATGAACGGCGTATTCCGGAAGTACTTAGATCGAATTGTACAAGTCTTTCTAGATGGCATCCTCATATATTTCAAGAACGAAAGAGAGCATGAGGAACACTTACAAGTAGTGTTGTCCTGCCTTAGAGAGAACAAATTGTATGGGAAGCAATCAAAGTGTTCCTTCTTCCAGAAAGAGATTCACTATTTAGGTCATATCATTTACGGTGAAGGAATCTCCATGGACCCAGAAAAGTAAAGGCCATTATGGAGTGGCTAGTGCCGAGAAATGCCCATGAGGTGAGAAGCTTCATGGGGCTAGCAGGTTATTACCAGAGATTTGTAGAAGGATTCTCAAAAATAGCGAAACCCATCACCACCTTGCAATGCAAAGGGGTCAGGTATGAATGGACAGAAGAATGTGATAGTGCATTCATTGAGCTTAAGAGGTTACTAACTAGTGCACCAATTCTACGAGTGTCGGATATGGAAAAGGACTTCACAGTCTACACAGATGCCTCGAAGCAAGGTTTGGGGGGGCGTGCTAATGCAGGATGGAGGAGTGATAGCCTATGCATCAAGGAAGTTGAAGAAACACGAAGAGTCATACACGACTCATGATTTAGAGTTGGCAGTTGTAATGCCAGCTCTGAAACTTTGGAGGCACTATCTTGTGGGGTGAAACTTTGAGCTTAAAACGGACCATCAAAGTTTAAAACATCTCTTCACTCAAAGAGATCTGAATGCCAGGCAAAGGCGATGGAGTAAGTTTGTGAGTGAGTACGATTTTGGGTATTTCGTACATCAAGGGAAAGGAAAATGTGGTCGCAGATGGCTTGAGTAGGAGACCACATTTCTTCTCCTTGGTACCCTTAAAGGTCAATCTGAGGGAACAAATGTTGACACAACTCCAAGGAGACACTTGGTATTTAAAGGTTACTTCAAACCTCCAGAGCAGGAGGCAGTTAGACCCAAAGTATGAAGGATATAGTCTGGAAACAGACGGACTGTTATGATATCAAGGAAGGATGTACATCCCTGAGAATGGGGATATTTGAAGCATCATATTGAAGGAAGCCCATAGAGCACTTTATTATGCACATCCGAGTGTGAAGAAGATGTACGCAGATATGAGGAATCTCTTCTTTTGGGTAGGCATGAAGCGCGATGTAGTCCATTTCATCGCCAAATTCCTAGAGTGTCAACAAGTGTAAGCCGACCACCATCACCTGACAGGCCTCCTACAACCACATGATTTCCCTATGTCCAAGTGGGAATTCATCTCTATGGATTTTTTTGTGGGGTTTCCGCTCACATCCCATAGACACAATGCCATTCTTGTGATAGTGGATAAGTTAACCAAGAGTGCTCATTTTATTCCGGTTAGAGACACTTACGATGTCACTAATGTGGCACGTGTTTTTGTAAGCGAGGTCATCCGTTTTCACGGGATACCTAAGAAGATCATTTCAGATAGGGACTCCATATTCACTTCTAGGTTCTGGACAAGTTTACAGTCAGCGTTGGGGACTCAATTGAACTCAAGCACAACTTATCATCCTAAAAGAGATGGGCAAACTGAGAGAGTAAATCAAGTCATGGAAGACATGCTTAGGATGTATGTAATGGATAATCAAACCCAGTGGTAGAAGTACCTACCTTTGGTAGAGTTTGCCTACAATAACAATTATCATAGCTCTATCGAAATGCCACCCTACGAAGCTTTGTATGGGAGGCCATGCAAAACGCCATTGAGTTGGGATAGACTAGAAGACCGAGTAACAGTTGGGCCAAAATTGATTCAAGAAATGGAGGAACAAGTGATTCAGATTAGGCAGAGACTAAAGGAAGCACATGATAGGCAGAAAATCTATGCGGATGCACACAGGACTGACCGAAGTTATGAAGTGGGAGACCAGGTTTTCATTCGTATCAGGCCTAATAAGAGTACCATACGGTTTGGGAAGGGGACAAAGTTGTCACCTCGATTTATAGGACCATTCAGGATCCAAGAGAAAATTGGACCCATTGCATATCGTCTCGTACTACCACCCCACTTGTATAAAACTCATAATGTATTGCATGTATATGTTTTACATCATTATGTTGTTGATGAATCACATAAACTAAATTGGAAGGAATTGCAGGTATCGGACGTGGGAACCCTCACGGTAGAACCGTTACACATATTGGACCGTAGAGTCCGACAGCTCAGAAATCGTCTGGTAGACCAAGTTAAGGTCTAGTGGGACAAGTATAGTCCAGGATCTGCTACTTGGGAAGATGCCGAGACACTACGACGAGACTATCCCTCACTTTTTTACCACCTCGAGAACATGTTTCTCGAAGGTTGGGTGTATGTAACACCACCTTTTGACTTAGACAGCCAGGATTACCTGAGGCCTATATACTTTATTTTCTAGTCACAATGAAACTATTAAGTGATACACCTAAACTTT
>ML778374.1:1278234-1292413 GCA_009831015.1 Picea engelmannii | reverse complement strand
TAATCAGAGAAATGTACAGAGACTGTAAAAATACAGAGTGAAAGACTCGCTAGAATGGTGGCAGCTTATCTCTGAGAAGAGATGTGACGGCTACTCGCATTCGCAAGAAGATGATTACAATGAGGCTCTAAAGGCCTTTTTTATAATAAACGGGAATGCCAAAAGTCCTAGACATCCAAAAACCTAACCCTAGGAGATGAAGCGCCAAAAGTCATGTGGGCCCCGTTTGGGTAAGTGGGTACATCAATTTCCCGGGGTCGTAACTTTTGCATACGATCTCCATTTTAGGCGTGTGATAGCTCGTTGGAAAGGTATCATCGAGGAGATTCATTTTGGGGGCTCAATCATGCCTTCGGCTATAATTGAGAACCTCAATCTCGAAAAACCTTCATTTGGACCCTCAAAATGGCCCCGGAAGTTAAAACCTGCTAAAAATAGTAAATTGCCAAAATTGCCAGAAAACTGTTTTGAGCCATTTGGAAAAGGTGGGTGGCCACCGATATCCCCCTGGATCAGATTCTCTGTTGAGTTAGGTTAACTCCCAGGGTTAACTTCTATTCTTCTGTTGAGTTATCTTTTACTCCTTTTATCCTTTTCCTTTCTCAAGTCAACTTAAAAATATAACTTTAGTCTAGTTGACCTTCCCCCTCAGTGTGAGACTATGACCTAGTGGGGGTGCCCAGGCCACTGAGTCTCCTCATCACCTCTCTAAGAGGTGGGGGACATTACAAAAATCTGGGCATCTCAAGAAGGATTGCTAGAAAAGACAGAATGCATCAAAGGAGGGCTCCACAAAAAAAGTAAAGGAAGCTAATGTAGTTGAAACAGGTTTAGGTTCAGGTTCATGTATGGTTGATGAGTTATTTTCTACTTGTGATGTTTCACATCAACATCAGAATTGGTTGTTAGATTCTGGTGTGTCTAGCCACATGTGTCTTCATAGAAATTGGTTCTCAACTTACCAATCTATTGATGATGGTGTTGTTTTTATGGGAAATGATTTTTCTTGTAAAATTGTTGGAGTTGGTAGCATTCAGTTTAAAATGCATGATGGTTCTATAAGAACATTAACAGATGTAAGGCATGTACCCGAACTTAGAAAGAACTTGAATATCTTTGAGAGTTCTAGATTATGTTGGTTACAGGTGCACAACTCAAGGTGGAGTACTGAAGGTGTCCAAATGAATCTTAGTAGTCATGAAGGCAAAGAGGACCGAGAACCTTTATCAGCTTGAAGGATGGACAAAAGTAAATCAAGCAGTGGTAGCATCTGAAGATGCAAGTGACTCTGTTCGTTTATGGCATCAACTTTTGGGTCATATGAGCAAGAAAGGGCTTAAGGTACTGGTTGATCATAAGTCACTTCCAAGTTTGAAGTTTCTGAATTTGAATTTCTGCAAGTATTGTGTTTTTGGAAAATAATGTAGACAGAAGTTTAAAACATGAAGACATATAAGCAAAGGTATTCTTGATTACATTCATTCAGATGTTTGGGGACCATCCCCTATAGTTTATTTTGGAGGATCGTCATATTTTGTGACATTTATAGATGATTACTATAGAAAGGTTTGGATCTATATACTTAAAAGAAAAGCTGACGTAGTTAATACTTTTAAGCAATTTAGAGCTTTGGTTGAAAAGAGAACTGACAGGTCAATCAAGTATTTAAGGACAGATAATGGAGGTGAGTTCACATCTATGGAATTTGAAAAATATTGCAAGGAAGCTGGGATCGAAAGACATAAGACCACGGTTTATACTCCTTAGCAGAATGGTGTTGTTGAACGCATGAATACAAATCTTCTAGAGAGAGCAAGGAGCATGCTTAGTAATGCCAAGTTGCAGCAGGAATTGTGGGCAGAAGAAATACTTACAACATGATATCTGATAAATCAGTCACCATCAACTGCAATAAACTGTAAGATTCCAGAAGAAGTATGGACGGGTCATTCATATGATTTTTCAAATTTGAGAATATTTGGTTGTGATGCTTATGCTCTTATTTTTAAAGATCAATGTTCTAAGTTTGATCCTAGATCAAAGAAATATGTCTTTGTTGGTTATGTTGATGGAGTTAAGGGGTAGAGATTGTGGGATCCTACTTCCCACAAACTCATCATAAACATAGATGTAGTATTTGATGAATCCTCACTCTTAAAATCAGAACTGGTAGATGTTGAAGTGAGACAAGAACATGTACCACAAGTTCAACAAATTCAGTTGGAAACTCATCCATCTTCAGAAAAGGAGGAGCATGAAGAAGTTCCAAAAGAAGAAGATGAAGATGCAAAAAATATCCAAGAAACTGAGGATATGCCTCAACCATCTCTAAGGAGATCTTCATAGGCCATGAATCCTCCTACAAGGTATGACGATTATGTTTCATCTATGGCTTTGGTTTCTATTAATGGAGAACCTAGTTGTTTTCAGGAAGCAATTAAGGTATCTGAAAGTGCTCAATGGAAGACAACTATGAAAGAAGAAATGGATGCCTTAGAGAGGAATAAAACATGGGACCTAGTAGAACTTCCAAAGGATAGGAAGGTTGTCGGCTACAAGTGGGTCTACAAACTGAAAAAGGGTGCTGATGATAAAGTCGAAAGGTATAAAGCAAGATTGGTAGCAAAAGGGTATTCTCAAAAGGAAATTTGGTTACAGGGTTTGTTGGGTGAGTTTGGAAGGATGCAGGACAAGGTGAAAGTATTTTGCGATAGTTAAAGTGTTATTCATTTGGATAGAAATCCAACGTATCACAGTAAGATGAAGCATATTTCTGTTAAGTACCATTTTGTAAGACATGTTGTTGATGAAGGTGGAGTGGCTCTAGAAAAGGTCCATACAAAAGTGAATTCTACATACATGTTTACGAAACCAGTTTTGTTAGAGAAGCTACGATGGTGTTTGGCTTCTCTTGGCTTGCAGAAAAGGTCATGAATTAATTACGGGCATGATATATCAAGTAAATTGTTGTCAAGGTGGAGATTGTTGGAAACATGCCAACGAATTTCATAAGGTGGAGATTGTTGGAAACATGGCTATTGTAGTTCTCCCTGAATAATAAGAATACCGAATATCATTGCCTGTGGTATGCTATGTTTTTCTTCCAGTGCCTAATAGGTTCTATGCCCTCTATTACCATTTGGACACTTCATATTGAAATTTCAACAATTTAATTTACAATTATGAAATTTAGGTAAAATTCTTACTAGATTTATTAAAAAAAAATGTAATTTTTTTTTTGTTTGCTACAATATTAACTTATTCCTAAACTTCTCTTAAATTTAATAAGAATTTTATGAGAAGTCAAAGTTCCACTTTACTAATGGAAACTTCCGCCATTAAACTTTGCTCGTGTGAATTTTGACAGATTTTAAAACACACTAAATTACAATGACTTTGAAAAAAAATTCAAGAAAATGAAACATTTTTTCACTTAAAAAAACATAAACTCGTTATAAAAATTGATTTTGTCCATTTATCGAGTCACTGGTCAAATTATTGAGTTGCATGACTGAATTTGACAATTTTAACCATTATTTTATCCATATTAAAAAAAATTATAATCATGGAAATGTTTTAACCATGGTCAAACTACAAACTACGTGAAATTGTTCATCAAATTCCATCCATACTGAGATCATGTTGTGCTCACACTTTTCATCTATGCGTCATTATCATCATTTTGTTTGTTTTTTCCGCACGCCACTTATATGCGTACTTTGCTTTGTTAAATAAGTTGGTAAGTTTAGGCAAACAACAGAAAGGAGGCTCATCCCGTTTCTCCCTGCACTTCTCCATTGTCGCGTGGAATCCCATAATTTTGGCCAAAAGATGTGGAATCCATTATTTCTCGTCCCCACGCTTTTCTCATTGCTGAGCTCCACGATATGGAAAGTCGGTGAGAACGTACACCAAAACTTCAGAGTAGTTAAACCGAGGCCCGCCCACACGACTACTCACTTTCTCAGAAATTATTTCAAATCTCCATACTGAGATCAGCCGTCGGATTTGTTATTTTTGTTATTTCGTCATTAGTCAGGTCAAGACTATGACAATAAAGAAAAAAATATCAATGGAGTTTGTATAGCTAACTGAGCACGACATTTACACCAAACCAAACCAGAATCACAAATGGGAAAAAATTAAAAAACTTGAAAGCCGCACTGCGTGGTGGAACGTTTGAGGTCAAATGTTACAAGAAGTTGCGGCGAAGTGGCGACAGGTGTCGTTATGGGCGGTGAAATTGGAGAGTCAGAGGAGAATTCCATTTTGGTTTCGAGAAAAGATGAGATCAATCCGACGACCCCGGCGATCCAACAATTCGTCTGGTCAAATCGCCCGGCCCGCAGCCGCCTCCGTGGAATTTCTGTCCACTTTCCCACAATTATCGGCCTCCGACTCCATTGCCTTTATATGGAAATGAAGCTGTATAATCTTTTTCATGACTACGAGATAGCCTCTGGGCTCTGAGCATTACGGAATAACAGTAATCATCCAGAGCGGTTTCAGTGTCTTATTCGTATCCGACCATGGAATCTCCCGATCATGGTTTCAGTGGGAATAATACAGGATATGATTCCACGACGATTGCCATTAGCGGCAAAATCATGCTGGCAGCCATCTTAGTTCTGTTCACGGTGGTTCTCTTTGTCTTGGGTTTGCATATCTACGCGCGCTGCATCTGGGGACGCAGGGGTTCTCTCCGACTCCGTCGGCTGGCTTTTATCGGCGAGCAGGATCCCCCGAGGCTCCAGAGAGTCGGCCTCGGCACGTCGGCGATAGAAGCGATTCCCGCGTTCGTCTATCAGACAGAGAATTACAAAGACGGGCTCGAGTGCGCCGTCTGTTTGTGTGAATTCAAGAGCAACGAGAAGGGCAGATTGCTCCCGAAATGCAACCACAGCTTCCACATCGAGTGCATCGACATGTGGTTTCAGTCGCATTCGACTTGCCCGTTGTGTCGAGCCAGCGCCCAGCCCGACACGCCCGCCGATTCTGTCGTGATCGTGGTCGAGGAGGCCGCGTCGGGGAGCGCCTCTGAAATGGAGCAACAGGTGTCCGCTGTTTCAGAGAGCGACGCGTCGATCTCCAGGGAACCCGACTCCGACATCAACCTCTGCCATTCGTGCAGACACGACGAGGGTCTCCCGTCTCCGACTTATCCCACCAACGTGCTCTTCTGGGGCACCCAAAACAGGGTTGATTCCGTGTCGAACCCCGCCTTCTCCGACCAAGGGATGACATCGACTTCTCGCAAAACCCTCGATAAAATCATCATTGAAATACCGCGAAGAGTTGACAGTTTTTCTTCTCCCAGGCTATTGTCCAGCGATGATCAGCAGGCTTTTTCGCCAAGTCAATCTCTCAAATCCCCCAGCACTCGGCTCCGTTCATTGAAGAGACTATTGAGCAGAGACAAGAGGGTCGTTCCACAGAGTCCAGATGCTGGTAGAAATTTTCACATTGAGCAAGAGAGTCCCCGTCCATGCTCATAGCTTAGGGTTTATTGATTTCTACTTCAATGACCGTGAGCACGCCTTGTATAAATGTATTAGTCATAAAGTTGCAGAATTTCGCTCAGTCCAGGACAAATGTTACTGGATGGTGGTGTGTTGGATAAAACGAGGGTTTTCCCTTATCTCTATGTATATCATGTCTGTGTAGGGTAAATAGCCTGCTTTGGGTTAACCCAACTTGGGTCACCTCTTCTTTCATTCACTGGTTAGACTCTTCTCCTGGGAATGAGGATCCAACAACAGCCTTGGCCTTGGCCCTGGAAGCTAATAACTTTGAAGGTCAAACCCCTGCAGATAGTGGGTACTTCACTTGGTTCCTCTTCATTCTTTTCATTCTTCCTTACTATTGGTTATATTGAAATTAACAATCCGCACCGCTGCTTGCTGCTCTCTGTGTGTATTATTTCCAGAGGAGCGTGTAATTTGTTCATGAGAGAGGAATATGTTTGTCTGTCTATTAGCTCTGCTTCTTATGCAGACTATTTGGCACAAACCTATTATTGATAATTGTGTTATCCTTTTGAGAATTATATTATCCTTTTTCGCACATATATGTTGAATGAGAGTTAAATTAACCTCTTTGGCACTATTATGTTGATTGAGTTAAATTAATTATCCTCTTTTGTACTATCCTGTAATCAAATTATCCTCTTTGGCACTATTTTATTGATTGAGTATTAAACTAATGTTAAACCATCAGTTCTTTAAGCTAGAAATTACATCTCCATTGTGCTATATTTTGGAGGCAACCCAGCCTTTTAGGGCAGTTTGCATGCTAAATTCCACGTCTGCTTCAAACTAGGACTGCGATATCTTTTGCCAGTCGAAAAGGATCGAAACTGGAAATACAAAACAGGAGGCTACTTCATGTTTTCTCTGATCGAGGCTAATTTAGCAGTACTCTAATGCCAGTCTCTTTAGTTTGATTCTCATTCATTAAAGGCTGGGTAACCTTTTTCAAAAATAAAAACATAAAATTGCCAACCGAGCCTTGGTTTTCACTGATGAGGTTGACGGAATGTTGGGGGATGAGGCTGGGTGCGAGTCCCTGGGACCTGGCATCCAAAATAAACCTGAAAAACCCGCATTCGTATTCTTTTAGTTTGATTCTTATTCTTGAAGGCTTTGGTAACATTTAAAAAAAATAAAAACCTAAAATTGTCAGCCAGGCTTTGGTAACATTTTTTAAAAATAAAAACCGAAAATTGTCAACAAGGCTTTGGTAACAGTTTTTAAAAATAAAAACCTAAAATTATCAACAAGGCTTTGGTTCACTAATGAGGTGGACGGAATGTTGAGCCATCCACCAGGTTTCGATTCTTGTTGGATCTGCCCCACCCAAATGGCATGTTGAAAGGGGGATGAGGCTGGGTGCAAGTCCCAAGTTGATTTGACATAATAGATACCCTTCAAACTTGGCATCTAAAATAAACTTAAAAAACCCTCATTGCTTCTTAGCATACCACAATTCTAAAAAGTAATTTGCCTATAGAAGAAGAGATGAAAAATCACGGGGCCATTGACAGAGGTTTCAAGACACTTGTCTACAACCTACCGAAATGCAGCATACAAGTTATAATCTCTTTGGTTATCTGTGTTGTGTAATATCAAATGCCAATCTCTTTACGCTGTGTTATCGCACAAATTGTAGGGTGGGAAAAGCCCGACCCAATCCACCAGAGTGAGACAACTATGGGAGTACCTACCCACTGTCACCTTAGATAGACACTCCCCTCACTTTAGCGATGATAAATTACTACAAAGGGGGGAATCCCGGTGACCCTAGGGGGAATTGAGGTGGAAAGTGGTAGGATGGCCAATGAAACCCCTATAGGTCAAGATTGAAGTGGAATGATGGCTTGGGAAGGAGTATTGAATGAGGGCAAGTGGTTGCCAAACGTTGTATACCTGCAAAACAATGTTAGCCCTGCCCGGGACTAGACAAATGATCATAAAACCAAGCCTTTATCAAAGGGGGGATCAAGCAAGAAACCTTGCTGTCCCAAAATTGCAGCAATATATCAAATCTGTAACAGCAAAGAATAATAGCAATGGCTGCAAAATATGTTTTCAAAAGTCAAGTAAAAGATACTAGAAACCAAGCTAGCAATGACTAGTTTAACTTCCACTGAAAAGAGCAAGACTTTAATGGCATTTAGGGCTGTTTATTAGATGTTATAAGCAAGTTATTATGAGAGCCACGTGGCTGTAGCAAACAAATGCTACAGAAGCAAAATCCAGCCACAGAAACCAACAAGTAAACCATAAAAAAGATAGCCAATGAGCAGTAGAACATTAATCTAGGTTCACAAGTAAATTTCAGTGGTGGAAAAGTAAGCAATAGATAAAAGAAAGTGAGTTTTGCTGCCGCCCTAATGGCCGAAGCATTAATTTGTTAATAGCAATGAGAATTACAAGGCTAAAGAAAACACCCTTAGGGCACAAGCAAGCTTATAGCACTAAGGAAATATTCCAACTTGAACAAGTACAATATCTCTCAAATTTACGTATACCAATGCAACAGTTTTATTTCTCTAATGCAAATTCAGATTAGTGCCTTGTCAAATGGGTATAGGGTCTCTTTTGTATGCTTAGATCTACTACTTCTCTAGGAGTGTAAGCCCTTTTACTTCCTAGAGCAAGTAAATCTAACAAGGTAAACCTAGGAGGGTGTAAGCTTTTTTAATCCTCCCAGTAACCTTTGTAAAGTAGCTTTATGCAAGACAATTATGATAGACTTGGCTTTATACTCCTCCAAGGGTTTAGACAATAATAACCATGAAATAAGAAAGAAATACCAACAATATGCATAAATTCATTACTAATTCCAAGAAGATAGCAAGATAAACTCTTATCTACCAAGCATTTCACAAAGCAAGAGAAAACATCCAAGAGAGATAGTGCACCACTTTAGCTCCAAAAGACAAGTATTAAACATCCAAAAATTGCACAAGAGAGAGAGAGAGATGTGATTTGCCCAAGAGGGGCGAAAATTTCAGCGAAGAGGCTTGTAATCCTCAAGTGAGATCATGTCTTAAAATGAAATGAAATGACCTTTATTTATACAAGGTCACCTAAAACAAGTTTGTCCACTTTAGTTAGGGTAAAACACAATTTAGGGAGGCCATCCTCCTCTAATTGCCCCTTTACAAATCAAAATTTTAATTTTACATAAGAAACAACCCCAAAAAGATGACATTATGCCCTAAAAGGATGACGTTGTGGCACTTTGAGCAAGATGTTGAGTTGGACGAGGAAGTCGTTGGGCCTCCAAAGGCCGTGTGCCCCCTTGCCAAGTCCTCTAGTCCATCAACCATGCTAAGCCATCATCAAGTCATCACAACCACCAAAACCCTAGCCTTCCATGTGTGACGTCATACCCCAAAAGTGTATTGCAAGGCCTCCAAAAGCAAGTTGTTGGGGCTAGGAAGGCTAGCAAAACACCTATAGGGGATCCCCAAGTGCCTCCAAAGGCAACGTCTCTGATCCAGGTGTCCAAGAAGCAAGGGCGCATGATCCGTCTTGTGGACTTCATGCCCCAAGTGAAGGTCCAAGTAACCTTGTGCCTCCACGAAATAACTTTCCACCTATCAAGGCCCTGCAAAGACAAGCAAATTCGCCCTCGAAGGGCTTAGAAGTCACAAGCATCATGTCAAGTAAGCCATATATAATAAAAGAACCACCCAAACATGTGCATCAAATCCCCCCTCTCAAAATAAATAAATGCTCAAAGAACTTATGCAACTTGCCAAATTTAAGTATGGGAGGGTTGTCATGGTGGTGATCTATTGGGTGAATCATTCCCCAAGTCAAGGAGTGTTCCCAGGTGGACCTTCTCTACATCATGTGGAGAGTATGAGGTGGATGGGGGAAAATACATTTGGGCATGGGGTTTCTTGACATACAAGGGCTCATATTGTCTCATTTATGGGTGCCTTTGTAGAGGGTGTGTTGCCCTTCGTCCGCGATGCGTGATTTTTCCAAGCCCTTTTGCCATTAATTTATTAGAGTGTTCCCAAGTTGAAGCTAAAGTGGGACTTCTACCTAAGCATGAAAAAGATTGCCCACCTTAACTCTACCTTGGTCACACTGTGCTTCCCCAAGTTGAAGACGATGTGTGGGACTTCTACCTAAGCATGAAAAACATTGCCCACACACACTCTACCTTGGTTGACATGTTCAATTAGTTATTATTTTATGGGTCCCTTAGTTTTTTTTGCGAGAAACATTTCATTGTTCTCGGGATCCTTGAGCGAGCATCTGGAAGGTTTATGATTGGATTTTATCTTTTTCCAGCTAAAAGCCTCTAGGCCTTCAACCCCTTCTTCCCATGAAACGAGGTACAAGCCCTTCTTCGGTCAATGTGGCTTGAAAACCCAAAAGACGAGGAAATGAAGGGAAAGAAGCATGGAAAGTGGCAAGTATGTGTGGGAGCAGTATGATGACTCATCAAGGGGACCCCCCAGTAGCAACCCTTTCCCCGAGGTCACGTGAACATTTACTAGGACAACAATGTCAACCACCGAGGTGAAACAAGGCAAAGAGCATAATTTCCAAACAAACGTTTTCAAAATCAAGGAAGAACCCTTTTCAACATATTCAAATGCTTCATTTATTAAAATGACACATACCACAACACCGGGCTCGTTACCTCATGGAGCAAGACCTACTGTCCTCTGTGAGCTAAGCTGGTGTGGTGAATGGTGCAACCATCGATCTCATGGTGATGGGTGGTGTGATGTGGGTCTTTGCCTACTGGTCTGTCTCTCGATTCTCCATGTCTGCAACCTGAGGGCCTCGAGACATCATCTCCTTAGTTACCCCTAGAAATGGGGGGTAACGTGCTGCAACAATTCTTTGAGCCGAAGCAAGACCCTAGCAAAAGGTTGAAATCTATCCAATTGCAGACCCAGTTATACTACATGGAGAGGTATACTTTACTAGTCAACTGTGAAGTGGAGTTTTCTCTCCTTGATATTATACTTAGGCACTGGGAGCAACTGTCGGAGAATATCCAGAATACAGTAAATGGTTCTTAGGAGTGACTTTATGAGCATAAATGATAGATTCTGTGAATGATGCCATGAGAAGTTTCTTGCAGAATGACATTTGGAAGTCAGAGACAAGAAAACCTTTAACTTTAAGGGTTGGAGGAGGAGATGAATGGCATGAGGGAGCTCATACAGAAGAAGGTCTAGGAGATGAGCAAAGACAAAAGGGCAAATCCATTTACAAATGCCAAATGGAGACTGTCGCAGGCAGAAAGAGTTTAGTATTTCCTGCCCAGCCAACACCTGCAGATGACAAAAAAGGTAGAGGCCCATTTCAGATGATGATGAGATGATGTGAGGGTTTGTTTTTTGGCTATAGTGATGATCTCAATAGTTTGTTGGCCAGGACAATACATATAGAAGATAGATAACTATGATAATATTTGGTATAAGCAAAGAAACACTGTCTTCAGGCAATCCTTCGCAAATAGTGGATAGATCTTCAAATGACAATGTAGACAATGCAAAGTTTTTTATTGTTCACAATAGTATAGTTTTGAGATCTTGTTGTGACCCTGGTTGTTTCCCTATTCACAGGGACGTCACATGGAAGCCACACCAGATTAACACGAACCATGTGGACTATTTGTGTTTAATGCATGAATAGGAATGACATCATATGCTCTGTATGTTTTGGTTTTATCACCATATATCTGTTGAGATCCACAAATGAAAGCAGGGAATCAAATGGAACCAAAACTAACCCAAATTATGCAGTAACTCAATCACAAGTGCACTAGAGGAAGATAACCCTAGTGCGCTAGAGAGAAAGAGAAAAATATGCACAAGTACAAGTGCACTACACAAACAATGCACAAGTACACTTAAAAGAAAGAAATGTCGAGCACAAGAGAATGCCAAAGATATAGGTGCCCTTAGGCATAAAACATTTTATAAGAGAGGTCAAGAAGATCACAAGATGAGATTATACAAATGACAGTTTGAGTTGTGTAATACACAACTCAAGTGAGGTGTCTCTTCAAGAGGGGGTTATGGGCCCACAAAACAAGGACACATACCCCAAGAGGGTTGTTGAGTCTACTCATCAAGTTTGACTAGGTCAACCTTAACCTTAACTATAATACAATATAAGAGTGAAGAATATGACCTTAGCCATAATTACAAGTAATAATAATACATGAGATGTGGCCATATGTACAAATTACATTAATAATTCGAGATTACAGATTACATGAGATGTGGCCTTACGCTAAATGGGGGCTAGGGAGAGATGCCATTACATCATAGCATCCCCCCTAAATGGAAAGTCTCCCACACCAATATGATGTCACAAACTATTTAAGTGGACCTTGGCAAGATTTTGGTGAAGATATTTGCAAACTGATCGGCTAAAGGAATAAAGACGAATGTAATATGTCCCATAGCATAGAAATGAAAGATATAGTGCATTTAAAGTGTGCAATACATCCCACAACATAGAGATGAAAGATATAGTGCATCCAATGTTGAACATGTTTAGATTTCTGATGATCCACAAGATTATGAATAAGTTTGTCGGTCCTTTGATCGTCACAATAGAGAGGGATGGGGCCCTTTTGAGGAAGACCCAACTGATCAAGAATCATCCTCATCCAGACAAGATGCTTCCCAACTAGGAGAGTGTTGTCATACATGGCTTCTGTAGAAGATAGAACCATTGCCTATTGCTTCTTAGAACACCAAGATATTGGTCCAAAAACAAGAGTAACCAAGTAATTGGAGGTGGAACAACGCCCATCAAGATCGGCCCAGTCTGTATCAAATAATCCTTGAAGATGAATAGGAGCACCTTTGGCATAGTGAATACCTATATGAGTGGGTACACTTCAAGTAGCGCAAAATACAGTTGACTTCTTGTTAGTAACTCTCATGAGGTACTTATAGAAAACGTGAACACAAGTTGACAACAAAGGCAATATCTAGTTGAGTATGAATAAGGTGGAGAAGACTACTGACTAAGTAGTGATATATAGTAGCATCGAATAAAGGAGAGGGGTAGTGTGTCTAAAACTTCATTCCAATGGAAAGGGGGGTGCTAACCGACTTACAATCCTCCATCCTGAAGCATTGCATCAAATCCAAAACATACTAAGGTTGAGAGAAAGAGATCCTAAAGGTAGACTAAGTAATCTGAATGCCTAGGAGGTAGATCAATGATTTCAAACAACACTTGGAGCCTTAGCTACAGTTCTTTGATTCGAGAGGTTGAGTTGTCAGTCATAATTAGATCATCCACATAGAGCATAATAATAAGGATCTGATTATCCTAATGACAAATGTAGAGATCGGGCTCATACTCACAACAATAAAATTAACAACTAAGAAAAAGATTATGAATCTTCTCATCCAAGTGCAAGGTGCCTACTTTCGTCCATATAAATATTTCTGAAGTCAACATACCAGTGATGTTGAACCTTCTTGAATGAAGTCGAGTGATCGTTGCATATAAATTTCTTCTTGAAAGTTTCCTTCAAGAAAAGCACTTTTGACATCCATCTGATGAACCTCCCATCTCCTTGAAGCAAGTATAGTTAGAATCATACAGATAGAGTTCATCATGGCCATTGGATCAAAGGCTTCATTATAGTTTGTTACCCCCTCACACCTAGGGGTTACTAGAGGAGATTTTTTCTACATGATCCACATTTTAGATAACGGTTCTGATGATGACATTCCAGACTCTCCATAGACAGTTTCCCACAGATGCCTTCCATTACATGCCCAACTCACTCACATCATATGACATGCTGCATTACTCATTGAGGTACCTTGTTCTAATACTTCATATCTAGTGATAATGTCAATGTTTTGGTTATGAAAATAGTGATCATGGGTTGAATTGGATTATGAATCATGGTGCTTTGAATTTATACTTTTTGCCTTGTTTCACCTTGGTGGTCATCATCATCTCCTAGTCAAGTGTTGTCACGCCTAGGTAAAGATTTACTACTAGGGGGCCTCAATAGGGACAACGTGTCCATATCCATACATAACACACTCCATATCTTCCCTCTCCATTATCCTATCTTTTGGGTTGGTTTTCATATGTCGCCTATAAAGGTCCATGCCTCATACTCCTCATGAGAATGAGCTAGAATGCTCGAGGTTGATGCAACGTGATATAAAAAAAATGACATAGAAAAAGAAAATGCTATAATTCAAAATGCAAATCAAAGAAACAAGAAAGAAAAGAAAGATCTAAAAAACCAAGAAAGAAAGAGAAGCATGAGCTCTACCCCCTCGCTAAGAGGCCATCACCCCAAGTCGTATGCAATGAATGCATACTTAATAAACAGACTTAGCAAATGAAAATCAAAAGGCAAAAGAGGTTGAATGAATATAGAAAAATGCAAATAGGGGTTTGAAAAGACACAGTGTCAAGGAAAGGGTAATTCATTGCCTAAGCACTCCCTCATACAAAGGCACTCATGAGGATGACTATCATACACAACCTTTAATGACTATGCCACCACCCATGAAGTAAACCCCAAACCACACCATATGCCATTGCACATGCTCCTTGATGGGTTCCTTGGGATCAGTGTTGCCAGAGCGTGGGAGCGAAGCGGGAGCATGGGAGCGCATTTTTCAAAAAATGGTCGGGAGCGAAGC
>ML778374.1:1218795-1240825 GCA_009831015.1 Picea engelmannii | reverse complement strand
GGTGAGGAGGTTAGGATGATCCCACTAAATCATGAAAGTGAGTAAGATCCAAACCATTCAGATGCCACCTCACCATGGAAGTTTCTCCTTCTAGAAGATTCGAGAAAACGCTCATTTTTCCCACGTGTAAGCATTCTCGCACCTTGCTTATAGTGCAACCCGCAAACTGTTCACACCCTAGCTATGATGCAGCCTGCGAGAATCAGGCATTCTCGCACCCTAATACATACGCAGCCTGCGAACTTCCTTTTTTATAAGGTTTTTACACAGGAAAATGCAACTTCTTTTCTCAGGAAAAGTTCTTCTCCCTTCTCTCTTCAGGAACTCAGGCCACTGACCCCTCTGAAGGCAACAAATAGGTTTACATCATTAACGGTCATAGGGATGACGAAAATAATGTGTAACAGGCACTCAATAGGCAAGACTGCTTCCAACTCGTATACGAGTTGAAAATGTGAGAAACTGGTGGCAGTCTTTACACACGGTCAGTAGGCCCATAATTCTGAGTACAACATCAAATGCCAATTTGACTTGGAATAATTGATCGTCCGCTGAAGAATATCCTTGAGAGACTTATTCACAGCTTCCACCTGACCATTCCTTGTGGGTAGTAGGGTGATGAATGTTCTTGCCTCAACCCATGCTTTGATGTTAACTCGGACATCATTTTATTTTGGAAGTGACCTCCATGGTCAGTGACAATCTCCTTCGGGATGTTGAACCTTGCTACTATTTGGTTAAAAATGAAAGGATTCATTGTTTCGCCATCACTAGAGATATCTATTGGAATCGTTTCAACGATACTCACCATATTACCCTCGGCGTAAACTGTGTCTGTAGCCAGAGGATTAATAGGACAAGGCCTATCTCCAATCATAGTCAAAACAAATTCACCTGCCTCTATTCTCCTTAACTCTGGGAGAAAGTATGATCTATGATGGAGATCATCCCAGGGTCTGTCTGGACCAATCAATGCCTCGAGAATTGCCTCATCTGAGGGCAAGACCAGGTCTAAACAATATTTAGTGGCAAGGGAACCTTGAGCCCAAATAGGCTTGAGAACTAGATCTAAATCCTGTGTGGGAGTTAGATCGGGGTCAACCGAAGCTTGTTGGACAATGTTGTATGCAACTTTTACCACGAACAAGGGCATGGCCATACTAGAATGTCCTATCCCTTCCATCAAGGCCGATGGGAAAGGAAGAGTCCACGGATCGTGAAAGTAAGTCGTTCAGAATGACGACATTTGAAAATTTTTAGCCCTAGGTTGGTCAAGGGAAGCCAATATAAGCTTGACATCGCCAGAAGGAGGCAGGTAATGGAAAGTACCCATCAATGATGGGCACAAACCAACCCCTACATTGATGGTGCCATGATGAGGGTTATAAATCATTGAGACTGTGGATTCCCCCGATGAAGGGTTAGGATGGGAAAAGGACAACCGGTCAATGGTCACGATTCGACCCTCGTGTGGAAACAATAAGACCTGAAAAACTGTGTCAACCACTGCATGCATTGCATAGGTCCAAATCCTTCCTAACAAAAGGTTGTAGTCGAGAGGCGCATCGACCACTTCAACTTCGACGCAC
The DNA here is from genome assembly GCA_009831015.1 of Picea engelmannii. Lineage (NCBI taxonomy): Eukaryota > Viridiplantae > Streptophyta > Pinopsida > Pinales > Pinaceae > Picea > Picea engelmannii. The sequence continues at coordinate 1,239,236 of ML778374.1, read as the reverse complement.
ATGGTCTTCCCTCCTAACTGTATGCGGAAAGAAGGAATGATTCCATGTGGTCTTAATGACCGAATGTTGAATGTCGTAAGCAAAGTAGGCGACGGAGACAAAACGGGTTGGCCAATTGCCTTCCAACACGCCAACGACATCACGGAAGTCGAGGCACCCTCGTCAACCATCGTACAGAAGATATTCCGAGTAAATTTTTTCATGGTGTAAGCCACTACTATCTGAAACACAATGTGGTAAGGAAGATGAGGTTTTAAGTCGGTTGGATCAAGAACGATCGCTCCTGGGTTACAAGTCTCTGTAGTTCCCAAAGCGGATAACAGAGCCTTTCTCTGCGAAGGGAAGCTCTGGAGGACCTCCAAAGAGAGCATCACGCAAGGGGTTTGTGCCAAATCTTCCACAACAGAGTAGTTATGGGAAGCCCTCACGTTCAAATTATGAGAATCTTTCTTGAACACCCCTTTCAGGATGCGTGTCATTGTTTCGCCCATCGTCTTCTCGATCTGGAGAGGAACTGATGGGTTTGTGGCTTCTTTACCCTTTTTGGTAGATTCTGGCATTCTGTAATCTTGTGCCATGGTCACTACATGAGTGTCACATTTCAACATGTAAACATTCGCGGCCGAGGTATTAGCAGTAGACGCAGGGGGTCCCTGACTGCCCCCTTCCGCACTTGAAGATGTTGAGGCTTGAGTCATATTTTTCCCATGTGGAAATGGGTTTGTCAACACAACAGGATGTTGCTGCGCCAATAGCTTCTGGGCCTCCACAAGTCGAGGGCACATGTGAGTTGGGTGGTCTTCTGTGCAAAGGTTACATAGATACTTCAACTTTCTCTTCTCTGTGTTGCCCCCGCCAACATTTTTATTAGCCTTTTTGTCCCCTTTACCCTTCTTGTTCCATTGTTTTTTCTTTCCTTCAGGTTACTGGTTGGACTTCAGGTTCTTTGACTGCACACTGTGTACGTCTGAAGTTTGGGTAGGGGGAACAGCCGAACCAGAGGTCTGGCTGGTCGCTGTCTATTGTATCGACAATTGTTGCAATTGTTTTGACAATAGATCAATGGAATTTTCTTATGTTGAACCAACTATACCATCGGCATGTGGTCTAGACTTTTGTCTTGCCTCATCGAGGATGGACCATGGCGCATCTGGCAAGATCTCATAGAGTAATCTAGACTGAGAGTAAATCAGTTCGAGCTGTTGCGCTCTCATTATCACCTTCTCCTCTGAAAACACTCCCGAAGTTGCAACATCCTTGGATAAAACTGGCACCAAAGATTTCAGGAACCACTCTAACAAAAAATTCGGTGGGACCTTTACCTTAATCAAGCTCTTCCGATGCCACCATTCTCAGATGTGATCTGAGATATGATTGGCCTTAGTCTACTCAAAGTCGGCCAGAGACTCGGTGTCGACATCGTATCTCACGGGTAGTTGGAAATAGTTTAGGAAGACCATCACCAAGTCGCTAAAGTAAGAATACCTTGAGAGGTCGAGCTCAATATACCATTTCGTGACACCCTCGATAAGAGTGCGTTGAAAAAGGCACAACTATACGGAGTCGTCTTGCAGCGAGTTTGACGAGCACCATAAGTGGAAAGTTGTCATGTGATCACCTGGGTCTTCGCCAGGCTTGCTTTCAAATTTTGGAATATCTGAGGGAAACTTAGTTGGCATGGGGGGCCAACGCGGATCATGAAAAATCAGGTCGTTAAGAAACCTTGACAAGTCTGGCAGATGTAGCATTGTCAGAAATGGTAGTTTTGGTTGGGTACTATGTACAGGAAAAAGGGGGCCTAGAGTTTGACTGGCACCAGGTTGCCAGGAAAAGTTGGGTTGTTGCCCAGGGTTCTAGTAAGAACCGTGGCCTTGACCCACGTACGAAGACTGTGTTTGCTAGGATATCATTGGTTTATTCCCGTAATTGGATGACGTGGGTTGGGCAGGGATTTCTTCCTGTGTTGTGTTCCAAATATTTTGGAAGGGGATGCCCCTGGCCGATTTGACGGGCATAGGTACTGAGCCTTGGCCGGGATTCCATTGACCATAGAAGGAGTTTCCCCTAACCGACATCCCTTGTGAGCGAACTGATCCCTGCCAGGGATTCCAAATTCCTTGTGAGGAGAAAACTCCTGTACTTGCCCCCTGTGTAGGAATAGTACCGTGCACAAGATTTTGTTGCCCAAAACCAGGGTTTCCCCCAACCGAGACAACAACAAAAGAAAAAACATTATTAACAAATGCATCGAACAAAGAGAACGACATGGATCCCGCTGACATAGTGTAAGACGAAGGTCCTAAAATGCCTACTTCAAACAAGCTATAGTTAGCATTTGACCCGATGGGTTGTTGTATATGATCCCCACCATAAGGGATAGCATTTTAGGGGACTGAAGTGCCCCTAGTAGACCTTTGCACAGGAGCATTTGAGCTCCCTCCCCTAGAACCATGGTATGTAAGGTGGAGTAGGTAAGGACTGAGCTCGAATCGAAGCCGAGCATCCCATGTGAAAATGGAGGGCCCGTCACACTCTTCGTAAACAGAGTAGTGGTTTTCGTCGATGACGGTATCAGACCATTGCCCGAGGTAGAGGGGGCCGAGACCACTGTGGTATGGATGATGAAGGTGGGTTAGGAGACAAAATACCTCCAGTGGTAGTAGTTGAAATGGGAGTATGAGGAATTCCAGACGAATTAGCAACATTTTATTCCATGGCTTCTTGTAAGACTATCTGACGCTCATAAGGTGTCACCCTCAGAGGGACAACTTGTACTAATATTGTCACTGACAAGTCAGTGATCGGAGGGTTGTCTGGCCTGAGAGCTTCCGCTCCAAGTTCAGAAACAATAGGTTCCTCCATATTCGAGTAATCTCCTCTAAGAGTAGGCTCAAACACAGTTTCTTGCAACTCGGTCGCTTTGAATGACACTTGTTGGTCAAGTCTTCACTGTAATGGCGGTGGCAGTGGCTGTAATGCAACCGGCAGCAGGCCTTGAAGCCTTCGCGATCGGTAGAGCTCTTGATCTTCCACTTTGTGAAAAGATCAATGACACAGTAAGGCATCAATGACACAGTAAGGCTTTAACTAGTGCTTAAAACCAATCACACACTAGAAAAATTCCTATAAGATAAACCAAGCAAACCACTATCTAGTAGGAAGAAAAGTTACGTTAGCCAACACTAGAGCAACTTATTGGTGCAAGTGCAACTCGAACACGGAAACACCCTCTGGGTATACTCTACAAAGTGTGACCTGACGTCTTCCCTAGGTACTGCGGTATACCCCCACAGTCACCTGTGTAAGTCCCTAAAATATAGACAACTAAGTTTCCAGCTCGCAAATAGTCACTAGGTGGGTACAGTCAATAGTTGGGTGGACCGCAATGAGCATGATAACAAGTCTGAAACCTACCGAGGGTATCGAAAGCAAGTGGTCTGGAAGACAACAGAGGATCTTGAATGGATACGAGGTCCATGAATCTCTGTAGGAAAATGCGAGGGATAGTATTCCCACGACAGATCCTCAATATGTGTTCCCCACTACGTTTAGTCCGTTTTTGGAGGGGTTATCTTCACTGCCTTTCCTCACGCGACCTTGGGTTTAGCCCCTGTGTTAGAGGGGGGTCCTAAATAACTTTCACATTATTGGAATTTAACACTCCCTAGCTCTGACTCCGATGTTTGTTTAACGGACTTGAAGAGTTTCCTCTCCAACCTAATTCAAGGCCCTAACCCTAAACTAGTTGGTTGACCCTAGAAACATAAAAGTCTAATTAATTTTAGATTTAGAGTTAGTTTAAATGGCTTGTTTAACTCAAAGGATATGGCGGTGAAACTAGTGATGTTATGAGAGACGAAAAGAGGAGAAAAAGACGAAACTATGAAAGCAAAATTACTTTTAGTCAAAAGTAAAGATTTACAACTAACTCTTTGTAGCCAACTTTTTCTATAACTAACTTTTTCCAAGATATTTAAAAGAAGACCTAAAACGAAATTTCACTTGACTACAAGCTACTTAAGTTTCAATAAATCAGTAAAGAACTTAAAAAATGAAGTCTTTTTCCTTTCTAGTAAAATAACTAACTCCAACTACTTTACCAAACTCAAAATGATTTTTTTTTTTTTTTTTAAATTGCTTCAAACAAAAAAAACTGAAAATATTTTTTTTTTCTCTTTTTTCAAAGCAAACATAAGGGATAAAAAGAACAACAAGACAAGAATGGCACAGATCTTTTGCCTACTGCGGATCACAGGGAATCACAAAATACACCAAACAGGCAGATCAATCACTCAAATATTCGCTTAAAACCCTTTCAAAAGTAAACACAAGAAACTTCAAAAAGATAAGTAGCCTGAATTCTAACCCAACCTATGGCTGTAAAAACAGAGACTCTGAACTCTATCAAGAAACCCTGAGAAGTATAAACCTCAATCAGGAAAGAGCTTGGCTGCCTCTTTTTCAAAAAAAATTCTTGAACCGAGTACGCTATTGTTGCTTCAACAGCCTGCATATGTATGTGGGCTATTTACTTAGCATGACACATATGTACGCATGCTGTCCCAAAGTAGGGCGCGTACTTCCTCAAAAAAGAAAGAAAACAAACAATCTTATAGGGCAGGGAGAATTGGTATGCAACTGAAGGTGACCATAATACCTTAAAAGACTAATAAGACTCAACAGAAACGTGAAAGGTCGAAAAAATAATCAGACACCCAAAATCCCCTAAAACCCTAGAGGCTTCCCTAGTATGGTCACCAGTTCTGCTAGTGGGAAAACCCCCCTATGACTACACCAGGGTTTAGAATTTAGGCAGATCAATTAACCATCTAAAAATCAATTACTTCTCTAGACTACCCCAAACATACCAAAACTCATACAAGAAAATCAAAGATGAGGGAAATAAGGTAACTATACCTCTACTCTACGTCCGATGATGATCCCCTTGCACTTGAAAGTTTCACTGACTACACGCCTCCTCCCAAGTTGACCTGCATTCAAATATTGACAAACAAAAATCTACAAGCATGCAATTTCATATACAAATTAGGGTTATATGTTAGAATGTCAAAACATAAACCAATAAAAGCATTCAATACACCATGATTTGGGACAGGAAAAGTAATACTTTTATTAATAACTCAATGATTATACCTTTACAATCAAAGTCGACTACTGCTCCACGAACCTGGTTCGGGCTCCTCTTCACCAAGATCCAAGTGCACCTTTGTATGGCTTCTCCTCTCAACCTTTTGATCTCTTCTTTGGAAGTGAATGAGTTCTGATGGAGGAAGAAGGGCTAATTGGGGAATGCTGAGGCAATTCTCACGAAAGGGCTGCAATAAATTGGGCAAGGAGGGGATGTGAAACGGGCAGAGTTTCATTGTTCTTATGTCTATATGTGGAATGAGACCCCATCACCTCCTTTTATATGACAAAAGGATGGTTATTCGGTTGGGTGACGGGTTATAGGCGGTGGATTAGTTGGGAAACTACCCAATAGCTCGTAATCTCAATGAATTCCTTGCAACTTTTTATTTTTTGCAACTTTTTCAAGTATAAACAGGCTATATTGGTGCATCATGCGTATGTACACAAGTTGTAGTGGTGCAGAAAACGTATGTACGTCGACAGTAGTGGTGCAGGGCACTTACATCTTCAAAAAAATGGTTTTTAAGAAGAGCAACTTAGCAGTGCTTTGACAAAAAATGCAAGTAAGAGGGCCAAAGGCCAGGTATGCATGTGTAGAGAAATTTAGGGTTATAACAAGCATGGAAAGATATGAGGTCTCTTTCTCTCTCAGAAGGTACTACGAGGAGTTGCATGTCCTTCTACCTCTTGCAGAGTCTGACGAGCCCATGCATGTCTCTTCCGACCTACTACAATATCTCTAGGAACATCAAATGGAGCTACATGATCAACATGATCAATTGGATCAATAGACTCAACTGTCTCCCTCTGAATTATTGGAGGGTGAGGGGGAGAAGTGATGTAGGAGCATATTTCCACCTCGACGGATGCATCAACAAAACAACACGTCATCATGCATTTGGAGATAGGGAGAGGCGTCGACCCTCTCATTTCAAAAATTTGAATTATAAAATTATGTGAAATTATGTGTAAGGTTGATAAAACACCAAAGCCATGCCTTTGGACAAGTGTGGATGGGTTCAACAGAATAACCGACTGTAAGCAGGTTCAGATCCGTTTTGGGTCTGGATCTTTGTTTATTGTAATGAGTCATAGGTTAAGCTGTCTTAACGAAACGATGATTGTACTAATGCGGTGGAGAGGATAAGATCGTAGAGCCCTCTTTTGTAAAAAGGAGGGAGATATTTTGTATCAGGAGAGTTTTTTTTACATTAGATTAGATTAGAGAAGAATAGCGATAGAGTAGCGAGAGGAAAAAAAGAACCGAGACTCTGTGATAGTCCAGTCTTGTACACAATTGTAAATAGACATTGATCTTAATACAAAGAAAAACAATTTTTCCTACATATGATGTGTATTTATGTTATCTATGTTCTTTGAATGATATATGTATGTCAACATATGTTGTAGATGTATATGTTAACTTTGATCTGTAGGATTAAGATAGACTTCTTAGTCTTTGAGAGTTGTTGAGTTATTTCTGGGTTCTTTAGGCTGTGCAAGGAGTGCACAACAGAGTCTTGAAACTTTGTGAGCTAGTGCAAAGAGCGAACATCTGCATTTTGTGTTCAATTCAAGAATAATGTGCCAGGAGGGTATAACAGAAGAATTATAAATTCAATAAGGAGTCTCAAGGTTATTGAATACCTTGAAGGAACATAGGTGCAGAAGATAGCACAGTTAGAGTTACTGAATACTCTATTTTCTTTGCAAGATGTGCATTGCGTAGGATAAAGGGAGTTAGTTGAAAAGAACTTTCCTTTCAGAAGTTCCAAAACTCAGGAGGAAGAGTGAAATCAAGTGTCAAATCAAGGGTTGTTTCAAGTCTCAAGCTCATAAGAGATAGTGGAAAAGACGTCGAATATTATAAGACTTCCAAGGTCCTTGAAGTCTTGAGAATTACAGTGTTCAGAAGAAGAGTCGAGGATTTAAGTTACCTCACGAGAACAAAGCTTAGGAGGAGTAGTGGCTCTAAGTCTCGAGAGGAAACACTTAGAAAAATTTATAAGTTTTGAAGAGTTGAAGTGCTCAAAGGTAGAGCGCAGAAAATTGAAGTTCGAAGAAAGAACAAGTATGGAGGATTGAGCGGGAGAAATCCTTCAAAAAAAATATTTTGAAGATTGAATAAGATCGAGAGTCAAGTTCCATTTAGGAGGAGCTGAAATCTTTCAAGCCGTTAGATCTCGGAGAAGTAGCGCACTGGTTAGTTGCGAGGAGTTGTTGGAATTTCGCAAAACCAAAGGATTTGGAAGAAGCAAAGTGAAATTCACGAAACACGAAATCCTGAAATCATCAGGACCGTCCATTGAAAGAGGACACATGGTGATAGATCAACGTTTCATTGATTCATAAATCGGGAAGTTGGAGGTACGAGTCGTGAGGATTCACAAAACGCGAAATCACGACACAATCATAGTCGTTGGCTGAAGAGCCGATGTGGACCGTTGATATGATCCGAATATTTTGCAATTTTGGGTATCAGAGGATTAGGATAATGAAGGTGAATCACATTAGGAGTTCCCAATACGCAAAATCCCAACGCGCTCGGAAGGATTGGCCCCAGGTCATAGTGAAGGGTCATATGAATGGAGGATAAGGGAGGAGCTAGCATGTGCTAGACCCTTATCGCAATTTTAGTACTCGGAAGTTCGAAGGACAGAGAGTCAATTGACTCATATAGCTGATACGTGAAATCGCGACACACCTTTTCGATAAGCGTGTGGTCACAAGGCTTGGTCACGTGGAGAAGACTTAGGCTTAGTGCTTGTGCATGCGAGTGGAGTTTTTCAAAGACCTGTGGATTGTTTTCTGAGAGGTTCCAACAGGGAATTGAAGACTGTTTCAGTTCAGTATTGAGAAGATACTAGAATGGGAGGTTGCACAACCCTTGGAGAGGAGGGGGTCTGCATCAAGTGGTATCAGAACTCAGATTTTTAATTTCTGTAGCAGAGGGTAGATAAAGATAATACTCTGATACCATCAAGTGGTATCAGAGAAAAAAATTTCATCTGTAGATTTCAGGCAAAAGAGGAGGAGAAAGACAAAATTTGTTTGCAGATGGCAAACAAGGGAGAGATAGATGAAGGAGACAGAGTATTGATGCTCCATGTGTGATTTCTAGCAAGGTGTGCAGTAAATGGTAGAAAGCTAGATGAGCTGAGAATAGAGGATGGAAAATGGTTACTGAAAGCCATCTGGGTGGTTAGGGAAAGGACCACCAGTAGAAAAACAAAGTTGAGATAAATAAAGAGCTCACAGAAATAAGAGAAAAGATGGAGAGGCTAGCATTGAAGATGCAATAGGATGCAAAGGTACACTGGACATATGAATGGCCTTTGAAGAGGAAAGAAAAATGGCATGTCCAAAAGTTGATGTCCAGAAGGAAGCAACAAATGTTGAAAAGGTGGTTGAGGCATGCTAAAAACCTCAGTGACACAGAAGAGGAAGTGGTTGACATCTGTGAGCCATAAACTGGGAAGGGTCTCAGTGATGATGAGGATATGAGATCTTTGGGAGATCTCATAGACTGTCAGGAGGACAACAATGGAAATTTATATTGACAGGTGGGAAATGATATGAGATTAGCAGAGGATCTCATAAACTGCTAGGGGGCAGAAGTGAAATTTCAAGTTGCCAGGTGTGAAATGGAAAGAGATCAGTGGAAGATATCATATACTGCCAGAGGAGAAATAATGAAAGTTCAGATTGCTAGATGGACAATGAGATGGGATCATGGGAGGATCTCATAGACTACCAGGAGAGTAGAGGGAAAATAATTCTAAGTTTCCAGGTGGGCGAGGAGAGTGAAGGGAGACTATTTGAAAGTCCCATGAACTTAGTTGAGAGTTCATATTAGCAAGGAGAGACGATGGAGGAATATTAGAGGAGAATTCTGATCATTGGGGGAATTGAGGTATTCCTACCAAGTAGCCCAGTTGAGGCCAGAGCATGTGTTGCAGATGCAACAACAGAAGAAAGACAACCAACATAGACTGTCAAAGAGGGGGAGAAGGAGCAGATACTGATGTCTACCCCAACGGAAGAGGATCACACAGTTGAGATGCTCACTCCATGGGAGATAAAATTGATCATGATGGAGGATTGGTTGAACAATCTAGAACCAGAATATGGCTGCCACGAGATAGTCATGAAGATTGCAAGAGAAGAGCATTCGATATAATTTCTCAAAAATTTCAGCCAGGAAGATGAACAGAAGATGACTACAACACTGAATCATGCAGCAGAAGATGAATCATAATTCCAGTCGGAAGAACAACTGGAGGAAGCTGGAACTGAACTAACACAAGGAAAAATGGTAGAAGCTAATCTGTTAGAAGAGGAAGAAGTTGAGCAACAATTCAGTAAGGGGACTCCAGAATTGAAGTTTACAACAGAGTGGAAACTTAGTGCTACAAGAGGAGATGAAGACAATATGAGAGATCAAGTAGGTTTGTCTATTGATAAGTATGGAGAGGAGGAAGTGCAACAGAAAATACTACATAAGAAGAGCCAGCCACATGAACAAATAGAAAAGGTGATAGAAGAAATCAAAAAGTTGATGTTGAGGTCAGCAAAGGAGACTGTTAGAAAGGAGAATCTAAACAGAAGGGATGTTGCCATAGTAGCAGGGAAGCAACAACAAAAATAACAACAAAGCATAGGAGCAAGTAGAAAGTTCCAAAGAAAAAATTGGGATCCAGGTAGATTTCAACATAACTGGAGTGCTCATGAGAAGGAGCTCATGGATTTTTCACAGCAGTGGAGTATGATGCAGGAGAATCTTTCCACCTCGACAGATGCATCAAAAAAACAACACGTCAGCACACACTTGGAGATAAGGAGAGGCGTCGACCCTCTCATTTCAAAAATTCAAATTATAAAATTCTGTGAATTTATGTGTAAGGTTGATAAAACACCAAAGCCATGCCTTTGGATAGGTGTGGATGGGTTCAACAGAATAACCAACTGTAAGTAGGTTTAGATTCGTGTTGAGTTTGGATCTTTGTTTAATGTAATGAGTCATAGGTTAAGGTGTCTTAATGAAACAATGATTGTACTAAGGTGGTGGAGAGGATAAGCTCGTAGAGCCCTCTTTTGTAAAAAGGAGAGAGATCTTTTGTATCGAGAGAGTTTTTTTACATTAGATTAGATTAGAGAAGAACAACGATAGAGTAGCGAGAGGAAAAAAAGAACTGAGACTCTATGATAGTCCAGTCTTGTACACAGTTGTAAACAAACATTGATATTAATACAAAGAAAAGCAGTTTTTCCTACATATGATGTGTATTTATGTTATTTGTGTTCTTTGAATGATATCTGCATGTCAACATATGTTGTAGATGTATATGTTAACTTTCATCTGTAGGATTAAGATAAAATTCTTAGTCTTTGAGAGTTATTGAGTTATTTCTGGGTTCTTTAGGTTGTGAAGGGAGTGCTAAACAGAGTCTTGAAACTTTGTGAGCTAGTGCAAAGAGTGCAGATCTGCGTTCTGTGTTGAATTCAGGAAGAACGTGCTAGGAGGGTACATCAAAAGAATTATAAATTCAAGAAGGAGTCTCAAGGTTGTTGAATACCTTGAAGGAACATAGTTGCAGGAGATAACACAATCAGAGTTACTGAATACTTTGTTTCCTTTGCAAGATGTGCATTACGTAGGATAAAGGGAGTTAGTCGAAAAGAACTTTCCTTTCAGAAGTTCCAAAATTAAGGAGGAAGAGTGAAATCAAGCGTCAAAGAAAGGGTTGTTTCAAGTCTCAAGCTCATAAGAGATAGCGGACAAGATGTCGAAGGTCCTCGAAGTCTTGAGAATTACAGTGTTCAGAAGAGGAGTCAAGGATTTAAGTTACCTCGCGAGAAAAAAACACAGGAAGAGTAGTGGCTCTAAGTCTCGAGAGGAAATAGTTAGCAAAATTTCTAAGTTTTGAAGAGTTGAAGTTCTCAAAGGTGGGGCGCAAAAAATTGAAGTTCAAAGAAAGAACAAGTATGGAGGATTGAGCGGGATAAATCCTTCAGAAAAGAGATTTTGAACATTGAATAAGATCGAGGGTCAATATCCATTTAGGAGGAGCTGAAATCTTTCAAGTCGTTATATCTTGGAGAAGTAGCGCACTGGTTAGTTGCGAGGAGTTATTGGAATTTCGCAAAACCAAAGGATTTGGAAGAAGCAAAGTGAAATTCGCGAAATTGTGAAACCCCAAATTCATCAGGACTGTCCATTGAAAGAGGACATGTGGCGAAAAATCAACGTTTGGCTGATTCGTAAATCAGAAAGTTGGAGGTACGAGTCGTGAGGATTCACGAAACACGAAATCACGACATAATCACAGCTGCTGGATGAAGATCCATTGTGGACCGTTGATCTAATCCGAATATTTTGCAATTTTGGGTATTGGAGGATCGGGAGAATGAAGGTGAATCTCATCGAGAGTTCCTGATACGTGAAATCCCGACACGCTCGAAAGGATTGGCCCCAGGTCATAGTGAAGGGTCATATGGATGGAGGATAAGGGAGGAGCTAGCATGTGCTAGACCCTTTTCAAAATTTTGGGACTCGGAAGTTCGAAGGACAAAGAGTCGGTTGACTCATATAGCCGATACGCGAAATCATGACACACATTTTTGGATAAGCGTGTGGTCACAAGGCTTGGTCAAGTGGAGAAGACTTACGCTTAGCACTTGTGCACGTGAGTGGATTTTTGCAAAGACCTGTGGATTTTTTTCTAAGATGTTCCAGTAGGGAATCAAAGATTGTTTCAGTTCAGTCTTGAGAAGATCCTAGACCGGGAGGTCAATATTGTTTCAGTTCAGTCTTGAGAAGATCCTAGACCGGGAGGTCGCACAACCCTTGGAGAGGAGGGGGTCTGCATCAAGAAGGCACCATCTCTTCCTGTCTCTCACTAGAAATCTCCATGTGATATCCTCTAGATCTCCTGAAAGATACCTCCTTCTCAAAGGTAACATCTCTGCTCACCTCAATTTGTCTCTAACCAGGTTTGTAGATCTGGTATGACTTTGAAGAGTCATTGTACTCCACAAATGTACCCTTTTTTCCTGAAGGGTCTAGCTTGGTCATTTTCTCCTTGGGTACATGAATGTATACTAGACACCCAAATATCCTAAAGTGTCCAACCTCAGGCTTCACTCCGATGAAGGCCTCCTCGAGAGTCATGTTCCTCAAAGTCTTACGAGGAATTTTGTTTTGAACATACACTTCAATCATAGATGCCTTTGCCCACAAAAACATAGGTAAATGTTGATCATGAATCATCGCCTTGATTGTCTCAACAATAGATTTGTTCTTCCTCTCTATGACCCCATTCTGTTGAGGGTTGTAAGGAATGGTGTATTCCCTCTTGATCCCTACCTCAATGCATAAATCACTGAAATCATGGGAGGTGTGTTCTTCTCCATTATATGATCTCAACACTTTGATCTTCTTTCTGGTCATGTTTTCGACCTATGCTCTATACTCCTGAAATATGGCAAGGATTCCATCCTTGGCCTTCAAGAAGTAAATCCAAGTCTTCATAGAGTGGTCATCAATGAATATCACATAGTATAGGTATCCACTCAAGGAAGAAACTATCATGGGTCAACATAAATCTGTATGAACCAAGTCTAAGATCCCCTTGGATCTATTGTCACTGCTCGGAAAGGACCCCTTGGCATTCTTTCCAAGAGCACAACCTCTACAAATTCCATCGTTTTCAACATGGATCTTTGGAAGGACTGTCACCATATTCCCTTGAGAGGGAAGAGATCTATAATGTAAATGAGCAAGTCTCCTATGCCATAGTTCGCTCAAACTGACAGAATCATGTATCAATTATTGAACTAGTCAGACAATCAATCTGTACAAACTGTCCTCTCGAACACCAATCACCCAAGAAGAATCCATACTAGAGTTCTTGTTCCATGCAAGAACCTTTCCATCAAAGAAAGCAACCTTGTAGCCTTTGTTCTATAAGGTTGAAATAGAGACAAGGTTCCTTCTCATCCCAAGTACAAATAATACATCACTCAAATGGAGTGGGGTGCCATAATCCAATTGTAAGGAAGTGGATCCAACTCCCTTCATAGTATATCTGACATCATCACCAAGTACAACATGCAAAAAAGATTATTTCTCTTTTAGATCTATAAGGTACTCTCTGTATCTAGTCATATGTCTAGAAGCACCATTGTAAATCAACCAAATATCATTACTAGTAGGAACCATACTTGATATATCGAGGTTCGCTCATGAAACCAATGTCTAATACATATCGAGGTTCCCTCATGGAAACAATGTCTCACAAGGAATATCGATGTTTCCTCGTGAAACCAATGTCTTGGTTCCTTCATCTGACCATCTGAGGAAATTCAGGATGAAGTTCACATTCCCTCCTACTAGTCCATACATGACCCTCCGAGGAGAATGTCTCATGATGCCGCCTCAAACATCAACACATTGACACAAGTTTCATGTGATCTCGACTAATAGGCTTTGTCATTGCTTCTCATGTCCATATTGATCAATCCACACCAAATTATCATGTTGATATAGAACACCAACAACACCCATGCCATGAATTTAAACACCAACCAATACAAATGTCATTCTTTATTTTTCATCTCAAAGAGATCTGTCCCACAGTGGCTTGGTGATATTAACTTGTGCTCTTATTCCTATTTATTGTTCACATGGATAAATCTCAAATCCCGCTGTGTTCTCTACTCATGAGCATTGGTACCAATCCATAGTCTCGTATATCATAACAAGCAGAAGTGTGGAGAATGAAGCTATTGTATGTTTATGACCACGTCATGCACGACTTCAGCGCTAAGCTAACATAGTCTGAGGTGGATGCCCTGCAAACAATCCCTCATTACCTAGAAAGTTATCGAGACACAACTAGAGAGTGGCATAACACTCACTTATTCAAAATCCTCCGCCTCAAATCCAAATCGGGGATATGGCCGCTATTAGAATTTGACAACAGATTTGACATTATAGTCATAATTTTGGACTCGAGCATCTGGACAGAGAGAGAAGGCTTCAAAGACGACAAAATGAATGATGTCTCCATGAGGTGGAAAGGGAAATTCCATGAGGGTGTTGCCTTTAACTCCTTCCTTTGCAACAAAAAACTCATAGGAGCCCGTTACTTTAACAAAGGATGCGTGGTGCAGGTTGGGCATGTAGATCCCACTCAGGACTATGATTCTTCCTGGGAATTTTTTGGGCCACGAATCACACACCTCCTCCATGATGAAAATATCCACAACAAGCTTTCCATTCTCTCTCCTAATGAGCATGGGGATCCTACTTTAAATAGCAGCATGAATCCTTCCACAATGACTTCCTCAAGCATAAATTGATGGATCTCCTTCTCACACAACATGCCCTTTACCATGGCACATTCCAAAGGTAAATGGTCTTGCTAAATGGTGACAACGAATGTGACTTCCACTACACCGAATTTCCACATAGATTGACAAACACACTAATATAAACAAATAGTAGCAATCACTTACAATGCTAATCTAAATCTATAAAAGATTACTCTCACATTTCTCTCATCATAATCTTGGGCCCTCCCATAAGGGAGTCAATACTAGTCCTGCTCCGATACCATGTTGATTTTTCTATATGAGATAATATGTGAGATATATGTATTATTACAATGATGAATGCTCCATATATAGAGAACATATGGTGACCATCCATGAAAGGATGAGTCCCTTGGATAATAAATAACTACTTATTTATTATATATTTATACCTTGTATTATAAATATCATGTCACACACATATATATATATATATATATATATATATATATATATATATATATATATATATATATATGGAAGAATGTCTTCTCGATGTTATCCAAACATCAACATGAAAGAGCTTGCTTTTGTTTGGGATTTCAAAAACATTAAATTTATAGTTTGTGATCCGAAAATGGATAGAACCTATACAACACTTGATCTGAAAATATTACTAAGTTCAACACCACTTTCTTATTCAAAGATATTTTATTGACAGTGCTTATAGCATGGAAGTGATTTATCTTACTCAAACAAACACTTTAATCGATGATCATAACTCGCATAATCCATCTTACATAAGAAAATGTGGAATCACTTTGTAATGTTTAAATGCTTCAAGTACAATAAAAGGAATTTACATTACAAGAGTTGAATACGCCTTTCAAATATGTTGCTCTAACGCAGAAAACGACATCACCCTTGCATTCCTCTCGAAAAACTGAGAAAAGTAATTATAAATTCGGTTATATTCTACTTACAATGCCCCGAAATCCCCTTAGCACACACAATAATACAATGACCTTTTGTTGTTTTTCTCAAATGTAGAAACATAGTGCACCGTTGAATTCCTGGCGAAAAATCATGGAAAATTGATATAAAATACTTGAAATTCTGTCAAGGTACCATTTGGCACACTTTACGGTGCATGATCATATGCCTTGTACCCTCGACATGCATTACGAGACCAAAAGATCGGCATAAAATTATGTGTCTAATGGTATTGGGGTGCATGCCATTAAATAAGATGCCCCTTGTAACAAAATTCTGGAATTAGTGGACGACTTTGATTACATTTCGTTGCATAGTTACAAGTAATTCGAACATAGTGGATAGTTGGCTATTGGAGGTTGTCAAGTATTTGTTATTTTTGGCTAGTCGGGGGTTCCATTCCCACCAGAAACCATATCCCACGGATTTTTGTTACTATACATATATAATATATGGTTAAACATTTGAAACCCACCTGAATATGTTTGCATATGGTTAAAACCATAGTATTAACCTCTCGTGTGAATATTTGGAGTGGTTATATATATATATATAACTTGTGGTTAAAAAAACTCTCGTAGAAATATGTGTTGAGCCCTTCTAAGAATAGGTGCAATTCATATGGTATGGAAATGGACCAAGGGCTAAGGTTGAGGGCTTAGGCCCTCGTCCCTTTAGCCACCTGTATGAACCTTAACATAAACTTTAATATATTGTTTGCCATATAGTTAACAAGGAACATAGTGTGGTATGTTGGTAAGGTGGCTTTGTTAATACCTTTGGTGGCTATGGAGGTCATATGGTTAAACATTTGAAACCCACATGAATATGTTGGCATATGGTTAAAACCATAGTATTAACCTCTCGTGTGAATCTTTGGAGTGGTTATATATATAACTTGTGGTTAAAAAAACTCCCGTAGAAATATGTGTTGAGCCCTTCTAAGAATAGGTGCGATTCATATGGTATGGAAATGGACCAAGGGCTAAGGGTCGAGGGCTTAGGCCCTCGTCCCTTTAGCCACCCGTATGAACCTTAACATAAACTTTAATATATTGTTTGCCATATAGTTAACAAGGAACATAGTGTGGTATGTTGGTAAGGTGGCTTTGTTAATACCTTTGGTGGCTATGGAGGTCATGGGGTCAAAACCTATTGATCCATAACTTTTGATATTCACCAACCATATTGGCCAATGAGGGGTCGCCACGTGGTGGCCTCTCATTGGCTCTTCCAATGCCACATGTCAACATTTGATTGAACCAATTGCCCACTTTTCAACCCGTCATTCATCCATATGGAGGTATGAATGCCAACTTAGCTACTTACACATCACTTGTACGATGCCATGTGTCACCCTGGAGCTGTCACTTGTCAACCTGTGAGCTGACCACGTGTCTCTTCAGGGTTGACTTTTACCCTAGTTGACCCAAACTTTAACCAGCCATAACTTTTTCATACAGAATCCATTTGGCTTGTTATTTGCATCATTGGAAAGATGATGATGATCTCTTCGCATTGATGTCCTTTTCTTAAAATTTTGAGATAGTCAATTTTTGAGATTTTATGACCCTTTTTGGATCGCTGTGAGCGTTATGGATCCTCTCGGACCTCTGTGAGCGTTCCTGGATCCTCCTGGATCATTCCTCCCTAGTTGGAAGCTTTTAGACCACCAAAATGTTTTCATTTAGACATTAATTGAGGTAGATGCATCTCCACTTGACCTGTGTCTCTTCCCCATGCTTGGACCACTTGACTCATTACAATCAGCTGGATAACAAGGATGAACGCTGAAATAATGTTGCTAACATAATGAATCATTCTCAAACTTCCACATCTATTTGCATTCATATTTTCCACTACTGGACATGCACAACATATCAACAGTACTAGAGAACCTATAGATGCTATTGACAATAAATTAACAACATTCATTTTCTTCCTAGAAAAATCCTTGTCACTTATCAGCTTCAGAAACATTGCATGCAAGTGACCTTCATGTGGAAACTTTGGATAATTTTGAAACACTTCATGACAAGGAGATAACTTGACTATTTCGTTATTATATTCCAAATCATAGCCTTCACTTTCTTTTGTAGACATCATAGACACATTCTTGCTTGTATTCACAACACCTACAACTGTGATTCATGTCTCATCACTTGATTCAGATCCCAAATCTTGTTGGGCTGTGACAACAACCTTTTGTTTTTCTTTGCCTCCATAATTTTTAGGCCTTAATTCAGGATGCAGCTTCCAACAGTGATCTTCATCATGTCTGCTTTTCTTATAATGAGTACATGTGAGGTTTGCTTCTTCCTTCTTTATTGTAGCTACCCATTTCTCTTTTCCCCTGTTCTTACTTTTGTTACGCTGAGAAAACTCCTTAGAGGAATCATCTTTAGCATCCTCCCCCCAGACTCAAGATGCACAACTTGAACACATACTTCATCAAAATTAGTGGGATTTAACAAAAGAAGAGTATGACAGATGTAACTATGCAAAGCACCACTGTATTTCAGAAGGGTTTCTGTAGAATGTAATGAAATATTTAAAACTGTCACATACCCATTACCAAATCAAAAAATTTCATTGTTTTCTGCAGACTCAGAGCCCTAAAATATCTATGGAGGCCTAGCGTAAGCTAGCTCTTTCTCTGTCGGCTCCCATGTGATCGTAGGTCATGATCACAGGTCAAATAATCATGGCGCCTCTTGGTATTTCGTGACTTGGTGCCACAGGAATTTCGAATCATTCGACTCTGCAACCACCGAATCCTGACAGGGCTAGCGAATGGCCAATGGGAACAGATCCCAACAGGGCTAGAGAATCCGCCAATGAGAACGGGCCCCGTCACACGGTTAAGTGGAGTACAGGTGGAAGAGAGGGAAACATGACACAGTAGTCGACGTGACAGGAAGGGGCCCCACTTTACACACCATACCATTCCAGACCCCCCCCATTAAAGGTAGAATGGCGAGGGGGGTCTGGAATCCAACTGAGCACCATTGATCAAGGTGAACTAAACTCGACCGTTCGAGAGTTGCGCGTCCAATTCTGGACCCCCCCCCTCCCCATTAACGACAGAATGACAAGGGGGGTCCGGAATGAGGCCTCAACCGTAGATCTGGGCGGGTGGACTCTGGTCGTCCAGATCTGCTCGCTACTTACCTTAATCCTCATTTGCACCCCAGCTTAAAGCCGACCTCTCTTCCTCACATATGACGGTCATTACAGACCCTGAGATTCCCCAAAGGAATCTCGTCCGTTCATCGGGATTTAATCACATGCTAACATCTCCATATTATAGGTTGGGATTTATCAAGGCGAGAGCCTGACCTCTCGTCAACGGAACTCCCGAATCCCCGATTCCCGATTTCCCGATTTCTTGATACGAGTAATCTTTCGACACGTAGCCTCCTTAAGTCGGACGGTCCAGATCTATCCCGGGGTTTCCATAATGGAAAGTCCCGATCTCTCGTCACCAAGACTCCCGATTTCCCGACTCTCGGTTTATCGAAATGGATAATCTCTTGACACATGGCCTCCGTTATTCGGATGGTCCAGATCTATCCCGGGGTTTCCACAATGGAAAGTATCGATCTCTTGTCACCAGGACTCCCGATTTCCCGACTCCTGGTTTCCCAAAATGGGGAATCTCTTGACACGTGGCCTCCTTAAATCGGACGGTCCAGATCTGTTTTGGGGGTTTCACCCCTATTCACTGGGGTTTTAACCCTCAGGTATCTCCTGACAGATCCAATGGCTGTCGGGTTTTTCAGCCGAGATCTGACGGCTCAGATAGGTTCCTAACTTGTGGGATCTGCCACGACTTCCTAGATGTGGAAAATCAACGGTCCGGATGTTCTCATGGACCTTGGGGATCTACGATCCCGATTCCTTCGCTACCCATGAAGACACAGAGAAACCAAGTGGTAAGACATTTAACACCCTACTTTCTCCTACCAATCTAACGATTGTGTGTGACCGTGGATTTCCCAACGGGATCTCGTCCGTCGATCAATACCTGTCAGGGTTAAGGTACTCAACACTCCATCTTCGTCTTTCGATCTGACGGTCATGAGAAACCACAGATCTCTCGACGTAATCTCGTCCATCGATTTGATAATTATCAGGGATTTCTTAAGGCCTTGTGCCTTCACATCCTCCTTCCAGGTTCTTGATGGCTTTTCCAAGAAGGGTATCTCTATGGGGAGGTTCACCCAGGGTACTATCTGAGGCAGATAAGGGTATCTTTCTCTCGAGGACCAGACATGAAGTCTGAATTAGATTAGTATACATATAAACAACGATTTAAGAGAACATAAGCCATACGTAGTCTTTCCATCTAAAAATACAACTATCAGTGCTGATCAAGACACCATACAAACATCCTTATAATGAAATCATTCATAGTTTCACAGCTTATGATCATAAATGTCAGAATACATATATAATTCAAGATGCCAAAGGAAAAACACTTATCAGAAAGTAACACCAGGGGTTATGCAACTGCTGAGAGGGGTGCTCGTTTCCACCCAACCGTAGGCTCAGCGACTCTCAGCGGATTTACCATTGGCCACCCCCGAGCTGAGACTACGATGCTATGAGATTGCGTCTCTGTCTGCCAGTGACCAGAAGCGAAGGTTACTCTCCTCCNCGCGATTACCCTCGTGCTGGTCAGGCCTGACGGCTCTACGGATGGGCGGTTCACCTCCCATCCCCCATTAAGCCATCTACCTACCATCCTGCGAGACATTTAATTCGGGGCCAGCGAGCCACTTTTGGTTCTCCGAGCCAGTGAAGTCCAAATACGGTAGTAATTCTTGGTGGAAGTTAACGCCACCTTTCCAGGTGCCTTCCACTGCCATCGTGGTCTCTTTTTCAGCACATCCCCTCTCAGCAGTCCTGCAATATAAATTCGTAATGTTATTACATTCATCGACCTTCTTCATAAGGTTCATTCACATCATACATTCACA
>ML778374.1:1193330-1218745 GCA_009831015.1 Picea engelmannii | reverse complement strand
GTGCCTTCCACTGCCATCGTGGTCTCTTTTTCAGCACATCCCCTCTCAGCAGTCCTGCAATATAAATTCGTAATGTTATTACATTCATCGACCTTCTTCATAAGGTTCATTCACATCATACATTCACATTTTCATCATGCTTTAGAATGGTAATTCCTATATTAGGATTAATTACAAATTTGGGGGAAATAGGGTGTTACAATTCCCTCCCCCTTAAAGGAACACCGTCCTCGATGTTCTTTCTCAAAACACATGTCATGCCTTTCTTATTCGACCTCTTCATAAGTCTTGATCTTCGTCATCTTCATTCAATAATTCCTGGACAACAAGCACATTAATTCACAATTTTGTGCAGAAACATTTTACTGATGTTCAAATTTCAAAAGAAAAAAGAAAATTTCATATTCTTAGCACAATACTTATCTGTGCAGTTTGTGGATCTATATCCACATGGTAATTTTGTTATCCATGCTCATCGTCCTCCTTGATGTACCCGTTGGATGCATAATTCCAATTCAATAGCTCACAAAAGCCATAATAATTTCATCTTCCTTTCCAAGGTTTTTTTTTTTTCCACATGGGAAACTACCCACTGTGTGCATTATCCCAATAGTTTTCAAAAATTATTAAGGTCTCCTCTTCCTTGCAGTCACTCACCCTCCAGGCCCAGGCTCAGGCATCCCCTTCACTGTTATACAGTCCCTCGGGTGATCCATATTGCCCTTCCAAGGTTTTCTCGCATAGGAAGAATTTTAGAGACTTTATCAAGTCTTACAGTTGAGGCGTCCCTTGAACTTGCTCTGTCGAGGCGTCCCTCCGGCTGGTGTTACCTCAACACAATTTTATTTCAGGTGATCATGACTCATCACAGGGTTTTCATGGCTCAATAGTAGTCATGTTCATCATCTTCAGTTTTGACAGCCTTCATTTGTTCCTTTCTGAACATGTCTTTTCTTCTCACCTGTATCACGGGTATACAAAATTCATGAGACATCATTATCAATTCTAACTTTCAAAATTTTATTGAAAACCTGCCACCCATAGATTTTTCCATTCTCACGATTTGTTTTCATGTTTGTTCTGCACAGGAACCAAATTCATAATTATGGGACTTTCCTTCCCATAATGGTTTGGCTCAACAGGCAATTGGCCTTCATTATGGGCTTACAATGCTGCCATATCCAAGACCGCTTTTCTTCCTGCACTTTCAACTTCAATCGACCAAACAACTTGTTAGCTTTTCCATGCATATACATTTTATTGCACCTTTACCACATCGTCATAACAATCTCAGAATTGTGCATACTTAACGATTAAATTACTTCCTCAAAAAGGAAATACCATTCCTTGCAGTTTGGCTCAGCAGGGAATCGGTCTTTCCTATGGGCTTACCTTACTGCCATATCCATGACCCTCTGCTTCCTGCAATTCATTCCTCAATCAACCAAACAAATTGTTAGATTCTCTATGTACACACACACACACACACACACACACACACACACACACACACATATATATATGTATATATTTTCAAACGTAATTCAACATTTCAAAGGGTTTTAACAAATATGCCACTATCCATGGCCACATTCATACCCAATGCATTCTTTCATTGATTTCAAGTTCGTCACACTTTAGGACTGGTTCTTGGTCATGGGGTGTTGGGATTTAACCTATCCTTTCCTCATATGGTTTTAGTCGGTTTTTTTTTTCATTCATTCTTAAAATAAGATCCATGCTTCCTGCTATAGGCCGATCATGACCCCAAATTAGTACATATTAAACTTAAAAGTTTCGCATGAATGCGCCCACACATTATGCCTTCATTAATATCCAGGGTGCCAACACTCATGGCCACCCACATTTGATTTTCTCTAACACCTATACCTTGTGAGTAAAAATGTTGGAAGGTCCTCCTTCCTCAATGAGGAATCCATTGTTTGTCTTTTATGAAAATATGCATTTCCTGGAAGTAATTCCAAGCAACGTGCTATCTATGAGCACTTTTGTTTCCAATCGTTCCTTGATTGGTCCATGTGTTCATGACATATCAGTTCATGAATTCTTCTGAAGGTTACAATTGGTCTTTTAGTACTATAGGTTCATACCTCCATTATTCAGGTCATCCTCCCCGAATCATACCCTACTCAGGTATCCAAGGCATACAACTGCCCTTTCAATTTTTCAGGTATAACATGCAAATAATAAAATAATTTTGGAAGGGGTTCTTACCAAATTCCTTCATACCCTGTGCCACACAGGAAAGAATATCTTTATACCGGTTCTTGGCTACTAGCACCCTCTCTCTATTTTCTACCTTATCAATAGTGCTTTAGTGGGATTTTTCACAGTCCCGTCAGCAACCTTTCGATTGGGGTCTTTCCATGGTCACCCCCTGCTTGAGGTTGTTCATTGTTGGAAACTGTCTTTCTCAACAGTTCCAATATTACTCCTTTCTACACATGACATACACCATAGGCACATTAATCATCATGTAATAAAAATGCAATTGTCAAAGCATTTGATTAGTAAAAAAATTTTCAGGCACGTCTAGCATATCTGCATGCACTTCATCACATTATCTTTAATGTTTTTCATGAGTGTAACATAAGAGTTCTTAATTGTTTTCACAACATTACAACCATCATTACTATGGTGTCAAAGCATTTTCGTTCATCAATGTACTAGCTTTCTCATCCCATAGAAGCGTGATGCACAGTCAAGGAAAGAATTGAGGGCTCTCCCCTTCTTCCAATTCTTTCTACATCGCCTGGGGATTTTCAGTCAAGTCAAACTACCTCTAAGGTCTCGTTGCCTTTCCTTAATCACAGCTTCAACCAAGACGTATCAGATAAACATCCCCATTTATCCATTCAATCATACCCAAGGGTTTACTGGCCTCTTACCAACTATATTGGTTTCCACAACTGCTCTTTTCTGAGCAGCCCTGGGTTAGGCTCATCTTAACTCTTAGGATATTGCAGCATGCTTTAATAGCAACTATCTTCTCATAATGAATCAGGAACGTGTGCATCCTACACACTTCCATTTGGTTATCAGAATGGTCAATATTCAGTTATTAGTCTTCTATTACTTACATGATTCTTCCAAAAATGTAATCCAGGATTCGTATACATGGTTAGGCCTTGCAGCCCATTGTCCAATCCTTCAACAATTATCAAGGTTGTGACTCTGTTCCTCTGACAGAGACCTTATACAGTTCCTCCACCAGGAACTCCTTTAGCATGCAACTTCCTCGTTGCGGATCCATCACCACTTTGATGGCCTCAACCTTGAGTTTGCCTTTTTGTGGTCTACCAAATATTCCCCTTAAGGAATATAAACATGCATCTTTGTTAATTTACATCTATGATGTTCTTAACCACTTTCACAATCCTAAGCCTACATGTAGCTATCGTAGGTATACTTCATAGCCTACATACATTTCTATTTTTAAAATTAGTCATCTTAGGATTGGTCACCATCCTTCTCATGTGATCTGCAAAGGCATAAACATTTGCCTCTTATAATGACAACAAAGCATCCTTGCTCGTTTACTCTTTCCTTTAATTGTACTGGATTTTCCTGGGGATATGGAGTACATTCCCTTTAAGCTATCCTTCAAGACAGATCCTTCACGACTCTTCAGAATGGAGTCAACCATGCATCCATGGTATTCATTCAATTTTGGCAAGTGTAAGTCTTGCCTCATGTTTCACTCATCAGGGCCATCATGTTGGGCCTTTAGTATATTTATACTCTTACATCATACATGTGCATTACTTGCACGTTCTATATATCATTCATACCTCACTCGTATGAGTATCAGGCTTCTTAATAGGAAGCTCCTCGGTGCATTAAAATCATGCACTATTCATCATACTGGCTTACACCCTCTCCTCACGCGACCATTGGCGGTGACCACGATCTGAATTTTAAAAGGCACTTCGCATTTTGCGATTTTGGAATTCCCGTTGCAAGGAATTCTGTTTCCTTGATGCCCGAAATCCGAAAACCTGAAAGACCAAGGCTAAGGTTTTCTCGGCTCTTTCATCTACATGACCCTTCGCTCGGAATCTGGGTTCAATTCTCAGACACGTGTCAGGATCCCGTATTTTGGCGAATCCGTGGACAACGCTCCACCGTTTCCCAAACTTCTATTCTATGTGGGCCCGACAAGTCTGGATCCCACGGTCCAGATCTCTCCGGCAATCATCGGTCCTGATTAACTCGGTGATTTACCTGGCACGACTTTGGGAAGTCTACGCTTCCATTTTCCCCATAGACAAAACCTCGAAGCTCTAGATCAATGGCTCTCGTTGATTCCGATCTAACGGATAGTATTCCTCCTGAGCTTATGAGTGATGAGAGGTTATCAGCCTTATCTTCCCCGCTGATTAATTAGATCTAACGGTCACCAATGGCTCTCCAACCGATGGTTGTGATTATGTCACGATTTCACATTTCATGACTTCAGGACTTCTATTATGGAGAACCTCGAATCCTTTGATCTCCAGAATTGTGAAATTTTCTCTGGACGATCGATGGTCCAATTCGCTCCTTGATCAATGACTATGATCTTTTCGCGAATTTCTCATTGCTTCTCCCAAGCCTTTTGGTCTTGTGAAATTCCGGTATCTCCTCGCAACTAACCAGTGTGCTATTTCCCGAGATCGAACAACCCGAAACGTTTTGGTTCTTTCTGAATGGATCTTGACTCTAGATCCCATCCAATATTCAAAATTCTTTCCTGAAGGATTTCTCCTGCTACATCTTCTGAGATTTTTAAGTTACTTACAGGACTAATCTCATAGTCCCAACTCATACGGGTGTTACCCTCTCTTTATGGAAACGACCAACAAGGGTCATTCTTGGGAATTAGCAACAGTCTCAAAGGAATCCTCAAACAGGTTATCCTCACTGTCGATTCTAACCATTATAGGTTAGGTAAAACTGACCCTACATATTTTCACTAGTCCTCTCAATCATGAGGAATTATATGCTCAGGGTTTAGTCTCTTAATAATACAATGGTCATAACTTTCTAAGGATCCTACCAGTCCTTACCAGATTTCCCAAATCATGAAGGGGTTCTTCCTTTGGGTATTAATCCTTACCTAACCAACCATCTTAATTGCAAGAGACTCTACTTGCTTTAGTAGGTAGCCATCGTTACATTAAAGAAGAACAACTCAGTTCATGTCCCTTGTCCGGCTCGTGCAACTTCATAGCACAATTTATTCCACCTTTGTTATTGGCACTCAGATCTTATCAGTAATAATGATCAGTGCATCCCTACTCCTATGATAGTAGTTACCTTCTTAACAGAGGGTTATAGAAATTTCCAGATTACAGTCTAATTCTGCAATCCTTCTCCTTAAAGAGAAAACACAGATAACAATATCTTCTAACGCGGCTCGTACCTGAGCCCAAGAAGGCCAAGTGTTGTAACCATGATCTGATACCACTTTGTCACATACCCATTACCAAATCAAAAATTTTCGTTGTTTTTTGCAGACTCAGAGCCCCAAAATATCTATGGAGGCCTAGCGTAAGCTAACTCTTTCTCTGTTGGCTCCCATGTGATCGTAGGTCATGATAATAGGTCAAATAATCATGGCGCCTCTTGGTATTTCGCAACTCGATGCCACAGTAATTTCGAATCATTCAACTCTGCAACCACCGAATCCCGACAGGGCTAGCGAATGGCCAATGGGAACAGATCCCAACAGGGCTAGAGAATTCACCAATGAGAACGGGCCCCATCGCGCGGTTAAGTGGAGTACAGGTGGCAGAGAGGGAAACACGACACGATAGTCGACGTGACAGGAGGGGGCCCCACTTTACACACCATACCATTCCGCCCCCCCCCCTCCTTAAAGGCAGAATGGCGAGGGGGGTCCGGAATCCAACTGAGCACCGTTGATCAAGGTGAAATAATCTCGACCGTTCGAGAGTTGCGCGTCTAATTCCGGACCCCCCCCCTCCATTAATGGCAGAATGGAAAGGGGGGTCCAGAATGAGGCCTCAGCCGTAGATCTAGGTGGGTGGACTCTGGCCGTCCAGATCTGCTCGCTACTTACCTTAATCCTGATTTGCGCCCCAGATTAAAGCCGACCTCTCTTCCTCACATCTGACGGTCATTACAAACCCTGAGATTCCCCAAAGGATTTAATCACATGCTAATATCTCCATATTATAGGTCGGGATTTATCAAGGCGAGAGACCGACCTCTCGTCAACAGAACTCCCGAATCCCCGATTCCCGATTTCCCGATTTCCCGATATGGGTAATCTTTCGACACGTAGCCTCCTTAAGTCGGACGGTCCAGATCTATCCCGGGTTTTCCATAATGGAAAGTCCCGATCTCTCGTCACGAGGACTCCCGATTTCCCGACTCCCAGTTTCCCGAAATGGATAATCTCTTGACACGTGGCCTCCGTTATTCAGACGGTCCAGATCTATCCCGGGGTTTCCACAATGGAAAGTCCCGATCTCTTGTCACCAGGACTCCTGATTTCTCGACTCCCGATTTCCCGAAATGGGTAATCTCTTGACATGTGGCCTCCTTAAATCGGACGGTCCAGATCTATTTTGGGGGTTTCGCCCCTATTCACTGGGGTTTTAACCCTCGGGTATCTCTTGAAAGATCCAATGACTGTCGGGTTTTTCAGCCGAGATCTGATGGCTCAGATAGGTTCCTAACTTGTGGGCTCTACCACGACTTCCTGGACGTGGAAAATCAACGGTCCGAATGTTCTCATGAACCTTTGGGATCTACGATCCCGATTCCTTCGCTACCCACGAAGCACAGAGAAACCAAGTGGTAAGGCATTTAACACCCTACTTTATCCTACCAATCTAATGACCGTGTGTGACCACGGATTTCCCGACGGGATCTCATCCGTCGATCAATACCTGTCAGGGTTAAGGTACTCAACACTCCATCTTCTTCTTCTGATCTGACGGTCGTGAGCGACCACAGATCTTTCGATGGAATCTCGTCTATCGATTTGATAATTATCAGGGATTTCTTAAGGCCTTGCGCCTTAACGTCCTCCTTCCAGGTTCTTGATGGCTTTTCCAAGAAGGGTATCTCTATGGGGAGGTTCACCCAGGGTACTATCTAAGGCAGATAAGGGTATCTTTCTCCCGAGGACCAGACATGAAGTCTGAATTAGATCATTATACATATAAACAACGATTTAAGAGAACATAAGCCATACGTAGTCTTTCCATCTAAACATACAACTATCAGTACTGATCAAGACACCATACAGACATCCTTATAATGAAATCATTCACAGTTTCACAACTTATGATCATAAATGTCAGAATACATATATAATTCAAGATGCCAAAGAAAAAACACTTATTAGAAAGTAACACCAGGGGTTATGCAATTGCTCAGAGGGGTGCTCGTTTCCACCCAACCGTAGGCTCAACGACTCCCAGTGGATTTATCACTGGCCACCCCCGAGCTGAGACCACGATGCTGTGAGACTGCGTCTCTGTCTTCCAGTGACCAGAAGTGAAGGTTACTCTCCTCCCTCTCTGCTATCACTCACTCTGCATATCGCTAGAGCTCTCCCCTCGCATCTGCCCCCCCCCCCCAAATCGCTTCTTTCCCACGCCTTATCCTCTTGCGAGGTTGCGTGTGGCGCGATTACCCTCGCGCTGGTCAGGCCTGATGATTCTACGGATGGGCGGTTCACCTCCCATCCCTCATTAAGCCATCTACCTACCAGCCTGTGAGACATTTAATTTGGGGCCAGTGCGCCGCTTTTGGTTCTCCGAGCCAGTGAAGTCCAAATATGGTAGTAATTCTCGGTGGAAGTTAACGCCACCTTTCCAGGTGCCTTCCACTACCATCGTGGTCTCTTTTTCAGCACATCCTCTCTCAACAGTCCTGCAATATAAATTCGTACTGTTATTACATTCATCGAACTTCTTCATAAGGTCCATTCACATCATACATTCACATTTTCATCATGCTTTAGCATGGTAATTCCTATATTAGGATTAATTACAAATTTGGGGGAAACAGGGTGTTACAAAAACCAACGCTTTCTTCCTAAACTCCTTAGTAAAATCATGCACACTCTATCCTTTTCCTTGCATCAGATATTGCCATTCCATAATTTCCTTTTTTTGATACGCCAAAGGATAAAATTGTTTCCTTAATGCATCTTTGAATTCTGACCAAGAAGAGAGAATATTATCGCTCTTTTGGATACCTTCCTGAAGTTTACCTTTCCACCAAATCAATGTTGTACCTTCAAGGTGAAGAGAGGCCAATTGAATCTTTACCTCGTCTTCATCAATCCATTGAACACGACAATAAACTTCCATTTCTTGAATGCATTTGTCTAACTTCTCTGCATTAGACTTGCCCTTATACATGGGCAAGTTAAACTTGACATCCAACTTTAAAAATGGCTTCTTTGAAGAAATTTTCTTACGAGGAGATGAGGGAAGAGAAGTGGAAGGAGATGAAGGAGGTGAAGAAGGCGATCTTGAAGGAGGTGGAGAAGGAGGTATTGAAAGAGGTGTAGAAGGAAGAATATCATCTTCTTTCTTAACTTGTCCAAAACTTTCTCCTTTTCGTAATCCCCTCTCACTGTAGAGCTCTTCCACCATTGCCTTCATCTAATTAAAGGCATTGAAGAAATCATATTCAGATTCATAAGGACCTATTTTCCTTGGTGAAGTCATCTCTTCTTTTCGAGTGAATCTCCTTGAACCAATTTTGGGATTATAAAACTCAAGTTTTCCTCCACCACGCTTGTGTTTAGCACTTGTAATCATTCACCTGTCAAACCAACTCTGATACCGCTTGATCCAAAAGTGGATAGAACCTATATAACACTTGATCTGAAAATATCACTAAGTTCAACACCACTTTCTTATTCAAAGATATTTTTTTGACAGTGTTTATAGCATGGAAGTGATTTATCTTACTCAAACAAACACTTTAACTGATGATCATAACTCACATAATCCATCTTACATAAGAAAATGCAGAATCACTTTTTTAATGCTCAAATGATTCAAGTACAATAAAAGGAATTTAAAACAAAAGAGATGAAAACACCTTTCAAATATGCTGCTCTAACATAGAAAAGGACATCACCCTTGCATTCCTCTCAAAAAATTGAGAAAAGTAAGTATAAAGTCGACTATATTCTACTTACAATGCCCCATAATCCCCTTGACACGCACAATAATACAATGAACTTTTTATACGTTGCTCAAATGTAGAAACATAATGCACCATTGAATTCCTGGCAAAAAAATGTGCAAAATTGATATAAAATACTTGAAATTCCATCAAGGTACCATTTGGCACGCTTTACGGTGTAGCCTCATATGCCTTGTACCCTCGACACACATTATGAGACCAAAATATCTGCATAAAATTATATCTAATGGCCTTGGGGTGCACACCATTAAATAAGGCACCCCTTCTAACCAAGCTTTGAAATTAGTGGAC
The DNA here is from genome assembly GCA_009831015.1 of Picea engelmannii. NCBI lineage: Eukaryota > Viridiplantae > Streptophyta > Pinopsida > Pinales > Pinaceae > Picea > Picea engelmannii. The sequence goes on along the minus strand of ML778374.1, from coordinate 1,209,250 downwards.
GACTGTAATTACATTTCGTTGCATAGCTACAACTAATCCGAACATAACAGAGAGTTGGCTAGAGGAGGTTGTTAAGTCTTTCCAATTTTTGGCGGGTCAGGGGTTCCATTCCCACCGACTGCCATATCCTACGACGTTTTTTTACAATACATATAATATATAGTCAAACGTTTGAAAACCACCCGAATGTGTTGGCATATGTTTAAAACCATATTATTAACCTCGCACGAATCTTTGGAGTAGTTATATACATATGTTATATATATAACTTGTGGTTAGAACAACTCCAGCCGAAATATGTGTTGATACCTTCTGCGAATAGGTGCGAGTCATATGGTATGGAAATGGAACAAGGGCTAAGGTTCGAGGGCGTAGGCCCTCAACCCTTTAGCCACCCATATGAACCTTAACATAAACTTTAATATATTGTTTTCCATATGGTTAACAATGAACATAGTGTGGTATGTTGGTAAGGCAAATTTATTAAGACCTTTGGTGGCTATGGAGGTCATGGGGTTGAACCTTGTTGACTCCACAACTTTTGATATTCACCAACCAATATTGGCTAATGAGTGGTCTCCATGTGGCAACCTCTCATTGGCTCTTCCAATGCCACATGTCAATATTTGATTGAACCAATTGTCTTCCACTTGCCAACCTACCATTCGTCCACCTGGAGGTACGAATACCAACTCAGTTACTGCCACATCACTTGTATGATGCCACGCGTCACCCTAGAGCTGCCACTTGTCAATCTGTGAGTCTGCCACATGTTTCTTCAAGGTTGGTTTTTGCCCTGGTTGACCTAAATGTTTACCAGCCATAACTTTTGCATATGGACTCCGTTTGACTTGTCATTTGCGTCATTGGAAACATGACAACAAGCTCTTCACAATGATGTGCTTTTCTCAAACTTTTGAGATGGTTAAATTTTGAGCTTTTTTGACCCTTTCTGGATCCATGTGAGCATTCTAGATCCTCGTGGACCTCTGTGAGCGTTCTTGAATCCTCCTGGATCAGTTTGACATTTCACATTTTTTCCATTTGAATAAAGAAAAGTGAAATTTGCATGTTTTTGGGTGTTTATTTACATTAATAAGAAAACGATCTTTTCTCTTTCCCGCAGATGGAATTCATTGAAAGAAAAATCTTTGCTTTTCATTATTTCTGCATTGTCTTAGAGTCAATTCATCACATCATTAGTTTCACTTTTGTACACCCTTCTGAGTAAAAAAAAGTATTAAAATCAACCAAAGTGCTAATAAAATTAACTAGACATTTTTGTTTTTAGTACACCAACAATTGCTTAGAGCTAGAGTCTTTAGACTAGGAAAAATAAGTAAATTGTCCAAGACTACTACATAAGACTATAAAACACTAAAGAGGGATAAAATCCAACTATCATATAGGCATATTCAGGAACCTCCTCTAACACAGGGGATAAACATGAGGTCGTGTGCAGAAGAGAAGTGGAAAGTACCCCTCCAAAGCTTGACCAATTGTAGCAGAAAGAGTGTATATTGGGGGTTTTCTTGAGTGTCACTGGTTCATTTGGTCTTAGTGATTCGTGAATATTGAATCCGTTCGAGGTCCTCAGAAGTATTATCGGTCCACCGAGGGTTGCTTGCACCAAGAAGGGCTATTACATGGAGGTCAGGGTAACTGCTTCTCATATCTTCGTTGACAGCTTGACATCTCGTATTCAAAAGATCCTTCTATATACTATTGCCTGGTTGATTACCTATAGTTTTTTTTTAGGGGTGTGTTTTTTCGACATTCATAGTTGGCCTTAGGGATCATTATTTCTATTATACTTTCACAATGGCTGACCAAGGTCTCTGAAGATCTCAGAGAATGCAAGGGTTAGATCCTGAAGAACAAGATCTTCCACAGAACCCTTCTAACGAAGGAACTGTTAGTGCTAGAAGTTGCCCCTAGACTGCTATAGGGTCAAGCCTAGCACATCTTCAGTTATTACAATGATTTTATAAATAAGGATGTGTTTAGGGTTTTGAAAGGAGGTGGATCAGGTAGATGGAAAGGGAAATAATAAGAGAAATAGGCTAAATACAGATCAGTAAAAACACCATTGGGCATGGAGTCAATTAAACACCCTGTTAATCGAAGGCAATCAAATTGTATATTAGATAAGACGTTTATATGAAAATGGGTAGAAAAATAGGGAATAAACAAAATGTAGAACACCCATCAAACCAAGATTCTCTTTATCAAATGGATGAAATGGTACTTGAAACAAAACATACAAATAATAGGCAGTCATGGAAAAATCTTTACCGCTCGGGAATCTATCATCCATGAGCAGCCATTGATTCTCAATGTCTGCAATTCGTTCAAGTAAGACGAGAAACAAAATGTAAAATAAGGAAGATGGAAAAACAATGTTTAGACAAGAGAAATCACAATCTGATAAAACAAATATCATAGATCTCCAATGTCAGAAGCGATCATAGAAGTACAATGCCCTCAGGCTCACAGTAACTCGAACTGGATGCTATTTCATTAATATCTTCTCCGACCTTACCTTCTCCACCCCCCCACAGTCTATTACAAAATGATGGCTTTAAATAGAACCATCTCTGATCCCAAATACTCACTAATCTTAAGGAATATAATATCAACTAATAATCTCATAAAATAAAGAAATTTGAAAAATGTGTCTCAAAAGTTTGCTGGAATCATTGGTCAAATTGGTTTGAACTTGAAATGCTGGAACTAATTACAAAGAGTTTCAAAACTACCACTTGTCTTCCATCTGCCACCTATGTATTTGCTGACCCTTTTGTAATATAGATTTGATTTTTTCCTCTTGAATAACTACCACATATCTTTGACTGCTAATCGCTTGAGGTCAAATTCCCTTCCAATGCTGCCTTTTAAAATGGATCTTCCTGCCACATATCTCATTCTTATCCTTAAACTATGAAATTTTCCTGAAAGGATGGGATTTAATGCAAACAAATATTTGAATGGATTGTATGGAATCTAGACTATTATCTTCAATGATGAATCCTCCTCCTACCTATAAGGTTTAATTATTTTGCTGCCAGGTGTATGTACTTTAGTTGAGCAAATCACAAAACCAATTGCTTGAATCAGATATGTTGGGACATATGTCCATGCATAGTTAACAGAGCCCTTGAATATCTGCCTGCATACTGACCCATGTAAATTTCCCAACACACAAGATGTTGTGCCATGCCTATAATATTTTAGAAATGTGTTATAAGTCTTTGTCCCAAGATTTTACAAATTGTAGGAATTACCATCCTTGTCATATAACTCTATAGCATCATCATATTTAGAATCAAAAAATTATCATTCGTGTATCTTCTTGTTTTCCATCACTTTTCTTGTCTTCAGTAAGCTGCAATAAGCTCTGTTTGACCGCCTTAGTTGTTTACTGGTGTCACTCGGTGATGGTCAGAAGTCTTCAATGTTGCAACAAATTTTTGAACTGCCTCATTTTTCACTCTTGGAGAAGCCCTCCTTGAAGCCAGAGTGACTACATTAGCTGCAAAGAATGCCTCATCTTTCTGACCAGCCAATGCCTTGACTAAGGCATCCACTTCAATAAGCCAACCAAGACTTAATTTCACTCTCAAGCTTTGTTTCATTTTCCAAATCTACAGCCGCGTGCAAGAGGGAGAAGGAAGTAGAGAAGACTACTTTATCTTTCCTAACTATGTTCTTGAGGCTTTCCAAAACACTCAATGAATTAGCCAAATCATTGGCCCAAATATTTCAACTGTCAACTACTCCTGCAAACAAGATTTTGTCAGCGGGGAAACCAACCTCCTTGATGAGGCTGAGAGTCTTTGTTCCACGGATAATATCAAACCCAATAGCAGAGATACCCTTCAAGCCAATGATGGTCTTATAAGTCTCGACAGGGATATCAACAAAGTAAATCTCTACAAGAAGATTAACACCGAACGATGTTTCATCCAAGTAAAAATATACCTTCAAAAAGGCCTCCAACTGATAATCTTCAAGATCCATTACAAGAGATGGTTCATTGAATGAACAAATGTTACACCAGCTGCCTCCAACTCAGACATGACTTGCTTGTAAATTGGAAGGATTGCATCAAGAAGAGAATGAAGATTCAAGGTCTTTGCCACGTCCTTTGCGAGTTCAGACAAGAGCAAGTATGACACGGGTCCTAAAATCATGGGCACGGTGTCAATTCCAAACTCCTTAGGCTCCCTGTCTTCCTTCCTTGTGTGCATGGGTGTGACATGCCCCTTCTCATATGCAGAGCATGGAAAAATCGCACCTCCAAACCCTGCAAGCACTTGGCATAAACTATTGATACCTTTCACACCTGTTACTTGATCACCCACATGGTTGTCATTACTTTTTAGTTTGCAGTGATAGATATGCAGAAATTCTTGACACGCGGGAACCATCGAACTCCTTCACACTTGCAGACATCTGACACATAACAATTTTTTAAATTTTGAGTTTACTTCTGGGAATAATCCCACATTGAAGAGGGAACTCTATTCCGTTAGTTTGTAAAACTGAAAACGTTTACAATCTACCATTGACAAAATGAGCCTAAGAATATCCTTGGATGCTCGGCGCTGGTGCTCAGTGTGGATTAATGTATTGTTGATAACCTGTGGTTATATGTGAGGGCGCTAGCTGGTGGACTAGGAGCTTTGGCCTTCAAGCCCCCAAAAATTTTGATAAAAAAGAAAAATACCAAAATAAAACCTTTTACTTGATTTAACATGATGTGCAAGTAATTAGCTCAAAACAAGTTTTCCTCTTTTCCCTTGCGTGATGACATCATGGCTTGTTTTAGTCACCCAAGACCAAGAGCATATGATGGCGCTGCAAGAATAACTCTTTTCTAGTAGCGTGCTTGTATCTGACAGATGTGTTTCTGGGACATAGCACCAAATTGAAAATTATTTTCTCTTGTAGACCAGAGTACTAATAGGAACTATTAATGAAGGAGTTGCTTTTGAAATCAGGATCATAACTCACCCAATTGATCAGCCTGAAGTAGTGATCAAAACCACAGGGGAAGGCTCTATCCCTCATGCAAATCCCCCTTTTACTGCTCCTTATAACCCATTACTGGTTGAGTTTCCTTCAACAAGGTATATTGATAATTTTTCTTTTACTTCTTGCCACCCAATATGTACAATAGGAAATATTCTAGCATGCATGCATCAACATCTAACTATACATATGGAATAGAGATACCCCCACTTGATCCTGAGATAGCCGCCCTGGCACACATTACCACTACTGGCACTTCTTCTTTGTGGGAAACATCATTGAGCCCTATTACCCCGACTCAACAGTTGGTGAGTACAACTTCTCTTCCTGCATCTCTAGTTGCAGATTTTCATACACCAAGCACATTACTTAGTCGTCCTTTACAGACTCCATCTAATCTAGTGGCTAACAATGCTGCTACCTCATCTCACGTGACAAGTAGCTTCGTTTTTCCTCCACCCAATCAAGGTGTTAACCCAATGAAAGTTCCAAAAACTGTTCCGCCTACACTTGGGGGGCATTTTACAGTTCGAGAACCACCTTCGTCTGTAGTCCAATACCCTGCTGGAGGGAAACCTTCAACTATGGGTCAGTTTCCAACTAAGGGAAACCTTCAGTTGCAGGTCAAGTTCCAGTTGGAGGGAAATCTTCAGCCTTGGGACAATATTCTATCTGGGGACAACATCAACCTGGAGGGAAACCTTCATCTATAAGAAAACAACCTACTTGGAGCCAACAACCAGCTAGGGGGAAACAACCTACTTGGAGCCAACAACTAGCTGGGGATAAATAACTTGTTTGGGGCCAACAACCAACTGGGGGGAAATAACCTATTTGGGGCCAAAAACCAGTTGGGAGGAAACCAAATGGAGGTCAACATCAATTTTTGGGACAATCCCACACTGGAAACCAACCTCACCCCTGGGGGAAAAATGTTCCGACAAACCCTACATGCCTTTATAGTGGTTTACCATATCTGGGAGTGCCAAATACTTCATGGGGTCAACCCAATCCAACGAGAATATCTCCACAAGGATATTTCCCACTCAATCGATGAACCCCATGTTCCCCACTCCCCAAACCGCTCAACCATATATGGGTGGACCATCAGGTTTCAACATGCCATCCCAACCTGCATATGGTCCTACTGGTACCTCGATGCCACATCCGCACTACCAATATTTGCAACTAAAAAAACAAATTCCTTTCTTGGCTACCTTAGATCTGCCATATTTTCCACGTTTGACAAACGATCCCATACAACATGCTCCATTCTGGCCCCTTATCCTTGCCAAACTACTGTCTGAAATCCCAAAGTTCAACGAAAAACCTAGAGAAGATCCTAACAACCATGTTATGACCTTCCATCTATGGTGTTCTTCTAACTCCCTCATGGATGATTCCATTCAATTACGACTTTTCTAGAGAATGCTTACATGTGCAACAACCAAATGGTATATTGAGCTTTCGCGTAACTCCTTTGTCGATTTTAATACTCTTGCCATGGCATTTCTGACTCACTTCCAACTGCCCATTCAGTATGAGACTGGCATCGAGATTTTAACCTCGCTTCGACAATCCACCTCCACTCATATTTATAATCATATTCATGAATGGAGGCGACTGCGACGATTGAATAAATCCATTATTCTGGATCAACTGGCAGATTGGTTCACAAAGTCACTCCTACCGCCCATTGTTAGAGATGTCTCCATGGGAGGCGTTGTAACCGAGGAGAAATCCATCGGTCATGCTCAATATTTAGACTTGGTATGTTCCCAGTCGGGAACGCTATATGATCTGATCCCTCATGCTCTTTAATCATCGAATGATCCATCAAAACCAACCCTGGGAGACCATGTTGATGACGTAGTAGGTTCCATGAAATCACAGTCTGCGACACAATCGCAAACCGGTACCAATTCCAAGTCTCCTCCCTCTCCTGCACAAACCTCTGAGGTGAATATGATTCAATCTGTTTCATCTCAACAATCCGGATGAGAGAAGAAAAACAAAGGTAAATCCAAAAAATCTTCTAACCAATAGGAGAGTCAAAACACCTGGAAAGACCCCAATGCTAGGGGAAAAAACAAAAGAAAGGAAAAATATCCTTGCATGGTATGTAAGGAGGACCACTTCACCAAAGTTTGCCCTCGCCTTGCCAAGATTCATCAATACCTTGAGTGAGGGGGAGATCCTCCCCAACCAACGGTATTAACCAATCCTTTCCCCCAACAACAATAAATGATCACATAAGTTCTTGCACCCCCACCCGGGGGAAATGTAGAGTCCTCTTCCGTGAATATTATGATGGTTAAATATATGGTGGCACTATCCACCCCAATGAGGAACTACGACTCCCAATAAGGGGAACCTTCATCGAAGGAGCCTCCATTGATTATACCACCCAATGGCCCTCTCACTTTAGAGAAACTAGCTTTTGAACCTACAATCCACCCTCCAAAAGAGGCACTTCGATGGACTACCCATAATCTGAATGCCCAAGCAACTCAACACTATAGCATAGTGGAATATCTCACCCAAGCACCATGTGCTATGTCAACACTCGAAGTATTGTAGAGATGTCCTTCACAGTGGAAAGCCTTTCTATCAACCATGTGGGGAATCAACCCTTTGGAGTCCAATTTTATTTCCTTTGACACAGAACAGAGTGAGTCGTGTCTCTCACACCAAATGGCATTACAAATCATAGATGGTTGTCTGAACAAGAATATCTTTCATATGATGATCAACGAAGGAGAAACCACTTGCATTATGTCTTTGTCATTTTGTAAAACCCTTGGTTCTCCACAACTCACCCCATCTCCAACCATCCTAAAAGATTTTGATGGAAATTCTTTCAAACCACATGGAATTCTCACCTCCTTACCCATCGAGCTCGGGGGCATGATTGTCTTCGTAGAAGTTGAAGTGGTAGACACCACACTTGACTATAATCTTCTCTTGGGTCACACTTGGTTCTATGCAATGAAATTTGTTTCATCCACTGTCTTTCGTGTCATACACTTCCCCCACCAAGGAAAGATAGTCACCATAGATCAAGTGTATCACACACTTGACTTACGAGCTAATCCTAGCACCAACATGCCCTTCATAGGTGAATCTTCCGATGGGTATGAAAGCGTCGGTGTAGGTATGTTTAAAGATCCATTTCTTATGGGGATATTCCCCCTTCCTGCACCCGACACCACCCATATTGCTCCTATCAACATGATTTTCTCATATACCAGTGGATCCCTCGGGTCATTTGATCCTTTGGTGGTACCTCATCCTCAGGATGTTGACTCACATGGAGCATCTATCCCATCAACATATGTTGATATTGGTCAACAACTTCATTCTCATGTGGAGTGTGATCAACCTTCTCCTCCCATCAGGTTGTTGACTCTCTCGTTTCACTTGATTTCCTAGATACTAAGTTTCCTTCAGAAGAGGCCATCTTGGAAGTCACAGCTTCCATTGATAAGCCCAAAGAGGATGAGAATAGTCACACCTTCCTCCATGATTTGGAATTGATGAGAATCAACACAATGAGTTTTGATTCGAAATTGGGGGCATTGGTTGGGACATCCAGTGAACCTCCTAGCCTCGACCCTTTTCCACCTCAGTTATCTTTTTTCAGAACTTGCCACTAAATTCTATGCTATCCCTCCCATCGAATATTTGTATTTTGTATTTCCCTTATGTCTAGATTGATCCCATCAAGGAGCTTCCATAGCTCACAAAACCACTCATGATGAGTATCTTCGGCCGCAAAGATTTGTTCCCATGTGGCATGGCCTCGACATGGTGAGCCATATGATGCAAATAATGGCTCATGAGTTCCTCGATTGTGAAAAATATCATTGGCTTGAGCCTAACAATGGGCTCTACTTGGCGTAAATTATCAATATGCATAGTTCCTTGTACATAGGTGTGTGGTGTGAGTGCCTTTTCTTTTGTGTATATCATATCCAAAAAAATCCAAAAATATTTTCTTTTTAGGATTTCACTATACGTTTTGACCTTGGAATCTAGTTTTCATGTGTTGACAAGATTCTAAGGAAGTTTTTAATATGGGGATATCCGTTGAACTTGAGGTACATGTCTCTAAACTAGCATATAAGGAGAGGTTTTTCCTTGCATTTCCCTCTTTGCATTATTAATCGTCCATATTTCCAGCACTATACCTTAGGTTCCCACCAACATTTATGTTGTTTAAATGGTCACATTTTATTGTCTCTTCCATATTTTTTCTCATTGCTACTACACCATTTGCTTCCATTGCTTATTGCATCACAACCATACTTGACCGCTAGCCACCTACTTGCTTCCATTTTCAACACCCCTGGTTGAGAACTGTTGTTATAAGTGGTCATCATTTTCCATGTCTTGTTGCAGTTCATTTCTTAAGTCATGTTCCATGCACCTGGAACTTCATTGCAAACCACTCATTTTCTCCATCCGAGCTTACTATTACCCCTTTGTCGTGCTCGGTAACCAACCATGACAAAGGTACACCCTGGAGTCTCCTTTAAGATTTTTTCAGACTCCCTAAACATGAAAAGATTGTCAAGTGATCTTGTTTCCTTTCACACTCATTAATTGGATTTGAAAGGAATTCTATTCGGTGTAATTTTAAACCTTTTTCGAACCAGATGGACTAATTACGAAAAATGAATACTCTAGTCAACATTGGCTAGAAGAGTTCTCCCTTGTATTGTTTTATACTTTTTCGGGCTAGGTAGACTAAATTTATGTAAAATAATACCCTTGGAGTCTTCTTTGTCCTTTCATAATCTCTAAATATGAAATTACAAACAAGCATTTACTTTCTTGGGCTCATTAAATCCATGAGATTGTATATGGAGTTTTCTTTTAGATCTTTCTAGACCCATTAAATATTGAAAAGATCGTCGAGCACCATTCTCCACCTCGGGCTCGAGAATTAAATCCATGGGTGAAAATATCAAGCATACTTTTATTTTATTTCGCTCTCATTTCAAACATGAAAGAAAGAAAAAGAGTGGGGGGTTTTACGTCTAGGCATATTCACAAATGACACCTGTCCATTGAGTCGCCCTTGAACAATGCACATGTTTTGCATCTATTTCCAACAGTTGGGTTATCCATTGTCCTTGAGTCGTTACCGTATCCATGAATTCTCTAAATTCGTCGTCTGGTTACTCTTCTAGTCCTCCATGGCAAGTGTTTTGGTCATCAACGAGTCAATGCTTCCAAGTCAAGTTATTTTTCATGTTGTTTTGCTCAAGGGAAGTTAGCATGTGTCGGCCAATTTTAGTCCTTTATCTCATCCATCCTGGCCATCCCTATGTCATTTGTGCTTTTCTATTACACTATTCACACCATCTACCTTTACATGTTTCATGTCAATTGATGGGGGATACATCAAGGCCCTCCTTCGACGAATTTCATTATGTCGAATCCAGATCATTATCCAGGATTGAAATCTAGAAACCAGTTAGTACCCTGGGATTTGCAGACATCAGTGGCATATTCCCTTGCATTTCAACAATGGGTTTACGTCATTGGCTCCTGTTGAATGAATCCATGAGTGCTCGACTTCAAATCATTTATTCACACCTGCTATATTGTACTAGGTATCTTGGGGTCCATCATCATCATTGATGGATTACCTCGCATTTGTTAACGATATACATCAATGACCGGTAATAAGACTGTTTCTACCATGCTCGACCTCAACTCATTTATTTTCTTGTTGTAGATTCATAACATTGGGATTTGGGACGAAGACCTTGGGTTGGGACCACCACATTCCTTGATGGCATCCCTCCCAAGTTGTGATGGAGTTATTCATGAGTACTTTAGAGATCGCTTAGGAATCAAGTCATGTCACTGATTTGTATACTATGACATAGATCCACATTTGTACTTGGTTGTGGCTATGTCTTCACTTGTGACATGGATACACAATGTATTTTTTTCGTGGCCATGATCTAATTGTTTGCATCATGCATGGATCCACAATGTACTATTTTGGCGACTATGCTTAGTTTTTCTTACTGAGCATGGGTATGCCTATCTTGGGGATGTTATTATTATGTATGAATGATGATGGTTTCTTCCCAGCTTCCTTCACCCAAAGCTCTGTGATTTATTTTGTAAAGTATTTCAGACATCAGACACCTCTTTTGAACTCACACTTTAGGGGGCATCTTTTATGCAGTTATTTGCCACTTGATCACCTGATGGGAATCATCTAGAGGTTAGCAGTCTGAAACACTAAATTATACCACTTTTCCCCTAAGTTTACAATACCTTTTTCCCTGGTCGTTGGTTGTTCCTTTACATCCCATAACCAATATTGATGGTCACTCCTTGGCCTCTTTCAAAGGGTGATCGGTCACTCCCTGCAATAATGCAAGGAAAAACCATGTCTGTTACTCCCTATTTAGGATTAGTTTCCATGAGATGAGATTTAACCTTAGATTTTTCGTGGTTCGACCTTGAGAAGCTAGTTATCTTGGGAATCTAGATCCTATCTAGACTAAGCTTTGATATCATCTCTATTATCTTATATATTGAGGGTCTCTCATGGGAAAAGGGAGGAAAAAGAAAGGAGAAAGAAAAATTATACTAGTGGTTTGATTACAGAGCTTGGGAAAGGAACTCGGGAAAGGATTGTATCAACTTCCTTGATTGTAATTTGCAAACCATTTTTCCATTAATAGAAGATGTACAAGATTTTCCTCCTTACTTGATTGTACATTCAATTTATATAATCTTTGTAGGGAATTGATATTCTTATGTTATGTCACTAGATCTATCTTCCATTTATACATGATTCGTTTGATCTTGTGAAAGGTTTCTTTGTTTCTCTATGTGTGCAGATCCGTGTTGGCAAGAGTGAAGGGTATCTTCGAGAGAGATAACAATAAAGGGACGTGCAGGGACAACCGTTAGATCACCGAGTAAACCTTTTATTCCATCAACTCGTAGATTCTTTTCATGTATAATTTAGATTTAGGAAAATCTATTGCTTGCATCTATATTTTGTCTTAGGTCTAGGAAGAGACTAAGGGAGGTAACTCATGCAGGGTTCATTTACTCTACAACAACATCTCTCTCACACATAGACACATATATCTATATCTATATCTATATCTATATCTATATCTATATATATATATATATATATATATATATATATATATTTTTTTTTTTTTGGTTAAAAAAAAGGATGTGCATTATACAATGAACTATGAGGTAATTGTGTAATGTCAACCCAAAAATAAATAATAAAAATAATATTCTATAGTGCAATATGGAGTAGCTCTGTAACCCAAGCAAGGATATGGAAATGCAAAAATTAATAAATAACAATACTAAAAATAATCTATATATTCCAGCCTAGATCCATCTTAACCTGGATCTATCAAGGCATTGAGAGAGAACAAATCCCTTGAGTGTAAAATTTTCATCCAATTTTCCATTTGAAAAAGGTTTGTATCTGAAAGGATTTGATCCTTTTTTGCACTAGATAGATCCAAGTTAAGACCAATCTAGGTTGGTACATAAAAAAGTGCATGACATGTGAAGACGAGGCATGAGGATGGCATTAGCAATATGACATGCATAATGTTGTTTGTGCCAAATGTTATTGTTTTTTTGGGGCATTGCCTCTTGACCCATCCCATGAGAAACCACATGATGTTGCAAGGGGTGTTTTTCCTTGAACCCTAAGAGGGATTAGGTAGCAAGGGTGTCCTGGTTGGAGGATGGTAATGTGAGGGATGGACCATGTCCAATGCGCATAAAGTTATGTGCCTACTACCCGTAATTGTGCTTTGATCATTGGCGAACTTTACTTTATTGCATTTCCATGTTTTGATTACTTAGTTTCATCTTCATCTCCCTCTTGATCTCTTTCAATATCATCATTTAAATTTGCACTTGATATCTTGTCTTCCTTTAGCATGCTTCTCTTTTGCTTTCTTGTGTTGTGTTTATGTCATGTTGCTCTATCTATTGTGCTCAATCTATGTGGTCATTGTTACATTGTCTTTAGCTTTGCACACACATTCTAGTGCATCATACATGCTCCAACGTCATGCACATGCTCTAGTGCTACTTACATGCTTCAACAACATACATGTGTACCAACACATACATGCCAAAAACAACATGCAATGTGTTAAGAAGACAAATAATCACCTAATTAATTGATGTATGATAGGAAACATAACATAAGGCATATAATAATCAATAATATGTTTTTCCTTTCATTATTTATCACACAACATTGTATAGAGAATTTAAGCAATAATACAAATATTTTTACGATCTAACTTGCTTTTTGTATTTTTCATTTATTATTTGCTTCATTTCTACTTATGTTTCTACATCCATAACTCAATCAATGCATTTGTTTTCTTAAATGTATTTTGATTTAATGTCTTGGAATTGGATTACCAAATCTAGTTAGGGAGTTAGCCGACCAGGATAGCCGATCAATATATTAGACCTTATCATTGAATCGAGTAGAATAGAGAGTCAACCAAGAGCCAAAAAAGGTGCAAAGCATTAAGAGATCTTGAGTTGTATATGTAAAATGTAAACTATGATCAAGGATAAAACTCATTTATAATACACATGAAGTTACATAGGTTTTAGTAATTGGATGTGTGTCGCACATAAACAAATGATGCCAACTTGCATATGCTACTTATCATAGTAATTGAATGCATGTCACACATAAACAAGTGATAACACCTTGCATATGCCACTTATCATAAAACCTATACAACACATGGATAATAGTGGTACAACTCTCTAACATTAATGCTTTATGATACTACCTATTGCAAGTTGTTTGATAATAACAATTATATATCCATCATTATAACCCATACAACATTACAATATAAATAAATAACATTTATACTAATTTATAATATATGTATTCCATATATTAATATTAATATACAATTTCCCCATCATGGATAACCTAATTCTTTGTTGGTGCATCTAATTTATTATTCATGTAAATATTGCTACCGCATTTTAATCGTGATCACATTTTATAAGCCATTACAAAATAGAGAAGTGAAATTATTGAGACGACATGTGCAAATAATACCCCACATTTCTCAAGCTCCAAAACTTAGAAATTAAATATAAGAATTGCAAAACTTAGAAATTAAATATAAGAGTTACAATGTTTGATACAACAACCGTAACTAAAAAACAAAACTTGAAATTAAATATAAGAGTTCCACTGTTTGATACAACAACCCTAACTTTAAAAACATAAAAAACATAACTTGAAATTAAATATAAGAGTTCCAATGTTTGAAACAACAACCACAGCTAAAAAAACCATTCTTAAGTGGTTGCAAAACTTGAAATTATATATATTGTATAAGAGTTATACAATAACCATTTTTAGAACTTTGAAAAAAATATTATTGTGTTAATGTTAATGTGTTTGTGATAATTAATATCCATTTTTATGAGTTTTGTAATTTTGAAATGTATGTAATAATCAATATTTATATTCAATTTGAATTATATTAAGGTAAATTTATTTTAATTTTAGTTTTATAAGTGTTGAGAGCGATCCAATTTTGAGGAAGCTTTGCACCTAGACGAATTTGATCTCTTTTAACATTTAATAGAGTTGGAGTTAAAATGGATATATATTGATTTATCCCCATCAAAGGAAAAAAAAAGAAAAAAAGGAAAAAAAGAAAAGAAAAAAACAAATGCAATGTTGGGATGCCCAACTAAATTTCTTGGTTGTTTATCCATAATTTAGAAACCAAAAATCAAAGAAGAGAGAACCAAATGGAATAAATTATGGTGAAGATAATAGCATGTGATTATTATTGGAAGGAGTTCAATTACACTTTAAAGGATAAAGTGCATTGCGTTATTATTCGAAGAAATTGAACTGTACATAATTGGATGAATTGGATGAAGTGAACACATACATTGTTCTTATTGAGTAACTTTTGTTGCTTATATGTATGCAAACTTTCTTTACTGTAAAATTAGTTACATGAAAATATATACAACTTGACATAAAGCCATTTACTAAAACACTGGTCCATAAATTGTCTTGGATATTCCACTGGACAGTTCGTCACGATAGATCTAATAAAATACCAAAATATTTATTATGAAGGTTAATTTCCTTTATATCTCAGATTCTTTCATTACTATTTTTTTTACTTAAAATGTATGAAATATATGAAATACAAAAAATAGATAACAAAAATAAATACTCACACACCATCCACAATTAAACACAAGATATCACTCGGGAAACCCAATATGGGAAAAAACCCAACTAGAAGGTGAGGTCGTTCTACTCTCTTTTCTTCAAATGCAAGTACAAAGAAATATACAATCTGTTGAGTTTCCTTTGACACCGTGACTTGTATGAGTACTATAGAAACTCTCCTCCTCTGTTATACTCTCAAAATACCACTCCTAGGTGCTCTTCTTAACTATGTAACAATTACAATGCTAAAGAATGGAACCCCTTCTCCTAGCGGCCTGGTATTTAACATCGCCGATAACCCGACATGGAACTCATGCATATCGTGTTGAACACCATGGTACAAGTGGATTCCATGTCAACCATGGATAAAAACTTATAAAAGTTGCCTAGTAACTTTCACTAACTTTTCCCTTTGCTAATACGTGAGTGACATATGAGAGATCTTTTAATTGTCCACTTAAACCAATTATATATATATTGTTGATTAAGGTTGGTTGTCATTGATGTCAACCCTTGAAGAAAGCCCCATAGCACAAAGGTTTAGGTAATGGACCCAATATTGTTTGATGTAAATATGACTCATTATTGTTTTGTCATGGTTGATAAGAAGTAAATATGG
>ML778374.1:1164822-1191199 GCA_009831015.1 Picea engelmannii | reverse complement strand
ATATATATATATATATATATAGAGAGAGAGAGAGAGAGAGAGAGAGAGAGAGAGAGAGAGAGAGATTTTAACCTTTTTCGGTTTGTCATTATCGGAATCCGAACAAGCAATCTTTGCCAAAATTGCAAATTTGGATTGATGAAATACCCCTATTGCAACTCGATTATGTAAATGTCAACATTCATTATCTGCAATTCCATCAATCCAAAATGATTTTAATTATATTTAAAGAAAAAATACAAGTTTCCCATCTCGTTATTTTGAGCCATTGGAAAATGGTCAATTACATATGTAGGTACACATAACACTGAAATTGAAATATTTTTCTCAAGGTCGACATTGAAATATTTTTTTGTTATTAATATATTATCATTATTTTTAAATGTCGTGTGGTAAGTGCACGTGGAACACAAAACTATAGATCTCTCTCACAATGGGCTATAAAAAGCACATCTTGTCACAATGATCTTTTAGGGTGGTTACTCTTTACATGATTATTGCATAGTGCATTTTGTTAACCTCAACTTCAAGACAAGCATAATAATAATAAGAATAATTTTTTTTTTAAAGTCATAACTTAGCCAAATATTAAATTGATGTGTGAACCTTTTGGTTTGTGGGACAAGGGATCCCTTCAATCTAGCTATTTGACTACTTAATTTATAAAGGTGTACATACCCTACCAGGTTTAAGTTTGAATCCTGAAAAAACACATATTCTTAACCATTAAGTAATAATGCATTATATATGTATATTAAAATCACCTAACACCTTTATAAATCTTACTTGAACACATTCAAACAAATT
Source organism: Picea engelmannii (assembly GCA_009831015.1). NCBI lineage: Eukaryota > Viridiplantae > Streptophyta > Pinopsida > Pinales > Pinaceae > Picea > Picea engelmannii. The sequence continues at coordinate 1,190,392 of ML778374.1, read as the reverse complement.
TAACTTTTCATCAATTTTATCTAATAATAAAAATAAAAATAAAAATCTTACTTGAACACATTCAAACAAAGTCAACTTTTCATCAATTTTATTTAATAATAAAAATATCAATATGATATTATGTTAATTTCCAAGTTAACGATGAGATAAAGACTCAACTAGAAAAGAAATTTTGAAGTCAAATTGTCATTTATTAACTCTTCACAAGTACACTCCGAGCTTGCGATGTATAAATTTGAGGAGTGGGCTAACTCGGGAACAATCTTCCCTCCCGATTTACTTTTCCGACAGGTTTTTCGACGGTGCGGTTTTAAATTTCCAGCCAATCCAGAACTCTGGTCGATTTTATGAGCATCTGGGTTGGTTTAAAATGGGGCAAAACCCTTGGGGTAAGGTTATGAAATGAATGTAACTTTAATCCATGTGAAACTCAGGCTACCCCTGAAAATCTGGCCAGATTCAGGCCCATTTTTTTGCCTGCAAAACAGGTCTATTTGCTCTCGAGTTAGCCTACTCCTAAATTTAAGTTTACTTATTCAGTTTCAACTACATTCTCTCTTTATTTTCCATGGGTAATGATACTCACCTTAACTCCATTCAAGTCTATGTTTGACCTTCTCCAACCTATTAAAATATTGACTGAAGTGATTTCCTTCCAATATTGACTTAAGTGATTAGGTTGGAATTTTAAATTAACTATATTAATTAAAATTAATTAAATTGACTGAATGTACTTAGAATTTTCTTAGTTTGAAGTTTTGACTAGATTCGATGATCAAAATAACTTAGGAGAGATATTGTAATGATCAAATTTGATTCTTGCGTATTTATTTTTTCTAGATAAAACTGTGTGTCAAGTTTCAAAACGTCCAACGTTTCGAGTGGACACTCCTCCCATCATCAAGGACATTAGAAGCTCGAATGGTGGAAGAGAGTGTGCTGATATTTGTATTTAAAGGTTGAGATAGGATTGTGACCGTTGAAAAATAAACGTTGGGAAGAAAGTAATAAATGAAAAAATATAATAAAAGAATTGAAATTAGGGGAGGAAAATATTAGTTAAGAGAAAGTCGTTCGGTTAAAATTATAATAAACTAGGAATAAATATAATAAAACATATGAAATGGACGTTAGGATAAAAATTTCAAGGATTTGGATTAAATACATAACATTAAGTTAGGTAAGAGATGGAATGAAAAAAGGATGAGATGAAAAAGAATTAGATATGAAGGAAATAGAAAGAATTTCAATCAATGGAAATAAGTGAAATATAATTGAAATTAAAATTAATATTTAAAATTTAGAATAAGGATATGAATTGAAATATAAATAGATTAGGAATTAAAAATTAAAGAAATAAAAGGACGTGATAAGCTAGAGATAATAATGGAGGATGTAGAGAATTTTATAACAATTTATAAAAATTAAGTGAGACGAGGCTAGTGGAGGAGCGAGAAGAGGAGGATCAGAGGTGGGGAAGGGGGGGAAATGAAGTGGAACAAGAACAAGGATGGAGAAGATTAATGGTCAAGATGTTGAATTTTGGGTTTCCATGATTGGCTTAATTTGTATCCATCTTCGCGGTTGAAGTTATTAAGATGTTTTATGATTTCTATGGCTTCATGAATGAGCCAGGAGGAGTAATGTGGGGCAGAGGCTAAAATTTTGGCTTGGTCAAAGAAAATAAGGTGCTTGGAGTTGAAGGAGTGTTCCACAGTAGCCGATTTGGAAACACAGTTGTAGGTAATATCAACTATATGCTCTTTTATCTGGGATTTAAAGGTTCTCCTAGTTTGACCTATGTAAGACTTCCCGCAAGAGCAGGGGATTTGGTAAACATCGAGGCCAAGCATCGGGTTGATTTTATCTTTGGCGGATCTGAAAAGTTGTTTGAGGGTTTTGTAGGGTTTGAATACTGTTTTAATGTTCTCTTCGCTAAAAGTCTTGAGATCTAGTCGATGGTGCCTTGAATATAGGGCAAAGAAAGGAGAGTGCGTGGAGGGTCAGGGGGAGAAGTAATTTTAGGTTTAGGGTTGGGGTTGTTGGATGAGCGAAAATCTTGGTTGATTTGAGAGTGAGAGTAGCCATTGGAAATTTCATTCTTAACAACAACTATTCAATATTTATTTTTATTTATGAATTTAAGTATAAATAAAAAATTGAAAAATATTGAGTGTGTAGATTTTCACGATTAGCTATACATGTAATTGGAGTTTAAAAAAGTTTTTAAGTGGACACTCCACCCATCATTAAAATATCCAAATAAAATTATGAGAAATAAAAAAAGTTAACAATTAAAGAAAATAAATAAACTCGAGATACTAAGAAAAGTTAATAAACCATTAAAATGCAAAAGAATTAATAGATAGATAAGAGTGAAAACTAATCACATAATTAATGAATAATTAGAATGACAATTTAAAGTAATTATAAATATATGATTGAGACCAAGATAGATCCATCTTAACCTTGGATCTATCAAGCATCGAGAGGGATCAAATCTCTCGAGGTGAAAACCTTTTTAAGAGTGCAAAACTTGAGGAAAGGTTAAAGGTTTGCACCTTGAGAGATTTGATCCCTATGGGCACTTGATAGATTCGAGGTTAATATGGATCCATGCTTGTTTAATACATTAATATTAAAGTATTAAAAATATTAATATATTAAAAAATATATATTTTAATATATTTTATAAAATATTACTACCTCCGTAACCACTACATTGTTTTTGTGATCTATTAATTCAAGTTAGGGAAATTGAAACAAACAAAATTCAAACCAATATATATTTTTTAATATATTAAAATATTTTCCCCGGATGGGGTGTTACTTTGAGATCCTCGTGCACATGCAAAATGATGCCATATGTCATTTGACAATGCGAGATGAATTTTACTGGCCTAGGGTTGGCGTCAATAATTTAATCTCGCTCACATCGTCCCTTCATTTCATTCTCTGTAGAATACGATGGCGGTGGTCTTGCGTAGGTTTGATGCATCTGCAAGGTTGACACGATAAATTTTCTTAATGGATATAGTTATGAAGTCGAACGACTTCATGGGAATTTATTCTACTGGGCTTGATTTATATAGTTAGGCCTTCTATACTCCCGTCATTGCAAAGCTCTTTCCCATTTTGCTCCAATATTTTCCTTAGTCGATTCATTCGCCACTCCACCAATTTGAATCTTGTCTTAATCCCATTTTCAATATGCCTCATGAGCATGGTAAAGTTAAGCGGCTAGGAGGACTCTTTTATGGTCTTTGTGGGCATCGTCGTAGCTCCTCCCCCATGCGCAACCTAGGTAACAAAGACTCTCTCCACCTCTCCCCTTGTGTTGGGGATTTTGTTTTGGTCACTCAGCCTCCTTCTTCTCCGAAGGAAACACATGCCAAACCTCCTACCGATATCCTCGAGAGGTGCAAGGTTGAATTTTAAGAGACATCGAGCATCATGGCGCCTCTGTTGGCCAATGCTCCTGCTGAAGATTCTGATGATGGGAAACAAAGCACCCATTCTCCAACTATGGTTCCAGTTGCAATCCCACAAGGATCTGAGGACAACCCCATCTTGGGTACGCAGACAAATCCTCCCTCTCCACGTAGATTTTTTGAATAACATCTCCAACTTATCTTCAAACTTAGGCGAGACAATGCAAACCTGAAATTTCGATAGGGGGTGATGGAGAAAAAGCTAGACTAGTTGATGGATTATTGGATTGCACATCCTAAATAAAGGAGGGAGATGGAAAATATTATTCAAGCTATTATGAATCCGAAATGGCAAGACACCTTCAAGCATACTCCTTCAGGAGACCCCTCAGGAAATTGATTGTACTGCTATCTAGGATTTTGACTTTTTCAGTTTTTGGTTGCTCTTTATCTTATCACATGTTTTCTTTTTTGGATGTTTTCGGTTCTAGAAGTTTCAGTCTTAGTTACTGTGTTATTCAATTACTTTCTTTCAGACAATATGTACTAGTTTATCAAACGTCAGTGGGTTGGTGCAAAGGTTGGTTTCCTTTGTTGACAACCTTTGCACCAGTGCCCCTCAGACATGTTGTAATTTTTTTAACTCTAGAAGGTAATATATATATCTGTTAAAGTGTACAGAGGTATACATACCCTACCCCTCTCTAGATTTGAACATGTGACCCCCAAGGAGGAAACATATGCTCTTAACCATTAGGCCCACTCAAGTTGTATAAAAAAATGAGATTAATAAGGAAAATAAGGTTATGTAAAAAGGAATTATGAAATAAATTAAGAGACAAAAATTAAGAAAAAAAAGGAAAATTGAATTTATAATAAAATAAAGATATTAAGAATAATTAAAGGAATAAAACAATTTTTTAATCGATTAAAGGTAAATAATGATGAAGAGGGATGAATGATATGACACAAAGAAGAAACATAATAAGAGAAAAACATAGGATATTACAAGTGGGTTCAATAGTTAAGACGATGGATGATAGGTTTCCAAGAGAGTGATTGAGTTTGTAATCGTCTTTTCGATTAAATTTGTTAGCATGTTGCATTGAAAAAGATTCTTCGTTCCCTTGATGTTGCTTTGGAAATGAAATAAAAGAGAGAAAAAAACTATGTTATTTGTTTCAATGTTGTATTTTTGCATGTCGTATTGCAAAGTGTCATTTTTTTATATAGCATACATGTAGCTTTTTGCTTTTGTACTTTTTTTTGTTTGACAAGCATGGTTGAAATCAATTGTGTGTTCTTGATTGCAAATTGCTTTCTACTTATACAAATATCTGTAATTTTGTTTAACCTTTACATCTCCACCTTGTCCTTATTGTGATATGTAGAGCTATTGATGCTTACATTTGCTAAAGACACATGCACTTGAAATATCATTTGCCTTTCGAGCCTTTTGTCAATATTTCACAATTATCTATCGAGTTTGCTTTGTTAAATGTTTTCCCTCTTGTAGCATGGATGATGCAAGTCAAGAAGAAGATAACTTTAATGGAGTACTCTATATCAACACACCAAATGATTTTGCAATACATGGATCAAATGTGCAATAAATTGATCACTTGTTATCTAGGTTTCATTTGTTTTGATTGCAAAATTTCCACTATGAACCAGGGGATTGCTCTTTTGATGCATTGGCAACCTTGCTGCATTTTCATTATACATAAATTAAGATAAGGTAAGGAATAGTAGATCACTTTCCAACCAGCTTAGATCATCAAGACCCTGTAGCTCACCACTCAATGAGAAATTCACTAACGATTCCTGTAACACCCCCCAACACAATCGAGGGACATTATAGTGCAAAATACTCATAAGAAACAATTTTTTTATAGCTAACTAAATTTGTTCCTTTACAACTGACTGATTTCCTGTAGCTTTCAACTACGAATTAAAACATATTTCGCTACTATTCACTACCATTACATTGATGCATCTACCACATACTAAAATAGACATGAATGCAGCTAATAAACTTCATTACATCAACATATATAATCTGTTCTCATACTTAGAGTTCATGCACAACAATTAAAACTCATAATACAATAGAAACAAGATAAAACACCTATATTTTAATAGTAGTTGTGCAACCAACTGCTTGGGATGAACGTTCCACCCAACCATAGACTAAATATTCCTAATCTCAATAGCCAGTCACCTCCGAGCTGAGGCTAATAATCCACAAAAGAGGGTGGTCTCTCACTACGCACTCACAACTCATAAAATTATCAACCCATTGGTATTCTCCTACAACTATCTCGATTTTCCACCATCTCTCTTCCTCTTGACCTATCCAACCCAAGGAATGTGTCATTGATCTCAGTCCATCAAGAGTCCCATTCATTTATCAGGGTCTCTCTGGCACATGTAGCTAGGAATCTCTCAGCTAGGAACTCAAGGGAACTTGTTGCTAGGAAAAACTACCAACAAACAACAACAAACACTTGTTGTTTTACTACAACCCACTCACGAGTTTACTCTTCAGGTCTGACAATCTTGATCTTCAGTATTCATCTCCAATATTCTCTAGATATGCTCCAAAAGGCTCTATAATTCACCCTCCATTACTGCACCAGCTCTAATCTCTCTCCCGTGCTCTCTACTTGCTCCTCATGCGCAAAAACTGATTGTGTAAAACTATTATCCCAACCCATACAAATTTCCTCTTCTTTTCCTTACTTGCTTGACTCAAACACTTCCCCAAGCTGATTATACTCATCCCCCATGTGCCCAATAACTATGGGATATTACTAATCACACCCACCCTCTTACATGTATTCAATGATTGGTTTTGGGAACACTCAATAAGAAATTAGAAGGTTCATATATCTATAGAAATTTAGGAAAATGGGTTGAATTAATATACATGGGTAATCCCCTTGGACCCCTCTTGGCCATTATCCTATAAAATCCCCTCTCTTATGGATTAATTCATACCCCATCTCTTTCCATGTCCCCTTAGCAGTTGGCATCACATTTTATTATTAAAACATAGAAATACAATTTGCATATTACATCACTTTAGCCATAGCCACAAATTATATCTACATAAGCATTAATTAAACTAGGGATTATAGTGGGGATGTTACATTCCCCTCCCCTACAATTGTGTGTCATCCTTAGTGCACACTATGCTGATATACATATATGCCAATTTACATCAAAATACTTAGAAATTAAATTCTGCAATTTAACAACTCCAACAACAGTTCCAACCATAATCTCATGTTCCTCTCAACTCGCCGACCCAAGGAATGCATCATTTGTTTATCAGGGATAACCCAAGGAATGAGCCATTCTTTTATCAATGTCCCTAATGCAGTTGGCTAAGACTCTGAGATGTGGTTCCAAAACTCTAACTGCTCAAAATGGAGTCTTGCATTCTATTTTCTTCAAAATTGTAAAAACATTGTGGGTATTCTTCTCACTTGTTTTCTTCATGCTCCTATGTTGAATATTCAGGACCATAGTAGGTCCATTGAAACTTTACCAACCCTATGGATTTGTTTCTGAGCACCTTGAATTTGTGGCCCAGGATGCGTACTGGTTCCACTTGGAAATCCCCTTCGTGCTCCACCTGGATCACATTCTAATCAATTATGTGGTTAGGGTTAGACATATATTTCTTTAATAATGATACATGAAATACAATATGCACTCTCATGGATGTAGGTAATGATAACGTGTATGAAACTAGCACTATCTTTTCTAATATTTCAAAAGGTCCACAATATCTTGCTTCCAACTTTGTAAAAATTCCTAATCTCATTGAACTTTTATTCGCCTTCACTTATAAGAACACATGTTCGCCCACTTTGAATTCTCTAAACACTCTATTCTTGTCTGCACAACTTTTCGGTATATCTTGGGAAACCTTTAAATTATGCTTTATCTTTGCCATTTTCTCTTCCATTTCCTTCAACAAATCTGGCCCAACCACTTCTCTGTCCGCTGGATTATCCCAACTCACTGGTGTGTTACATTTTATGTCATACACTGCTTCAAATGGACTCGTTTTCAATAAGACATGATACCCATTATTATAGGAAAATTCCACTAAGTGGATATAATCCTCCCACTTTGATGGCTGGTCCATCACACACATTCTGAGCATGTCCTCAATTATCCTGTTAGTCCTCTCTGTTTTCCCACATGACTCTGGATGATACATTGTACTAAGATTTGTATTTGTCCCAAAGACTTTGAACAATACCTTCCAAAAATTGGAAGTAAACTTTGGATCTCTATCAAAAAATATTGCTTTAGGCACTCCATGTAGCCTAACAACTTCCTTCATATATATCTCTACAATATTTGTTGCCTTGTGTGTAGTCTTTACTAGAACAAAATGTGTTTCCTTAGTCAATTCATCCACCACCACCATGATGGAATCATGTTGCTTTAATGTTATGGACATATTTGTAATAAAATCCAATGTGAAAGCTTCCCACTTCCATTCTTGAATGGGCAATGGTTGTAGCAAATTTGGTGGATGTCTATACTCAGTCTTCACTTTCTGGCATTCTAGACATCTCACTATGTAATTAACCACTTTTTTCTTCATTCCTAGACAAAAGTATTGGCTCCTTACAACTGCAATTGTATTATGATATCCTAGGTGTCCAACATATGGCACATTATGCATCTCCTTAAAAACTACATTTTTCATCTCATTGGAATTCGACACATATACTTTGCCTTTGTACATGGAAATTCCATCTTCTTTCAATTCATTAAAATTAAATTTTTGTTGAAAATTACCTTGATGTAATGTCTCTTTTATTTTTACATAGTAATGATTTGAATTTACTGCTGCAATAATTTTGTCTTCCATATCTATCTTGTACATGATAATGGATGCAATGCACTTCATGAGCTCTCCTACTGAGTGCATCAACCACTTTATTCTCCTTTCCTTTTATATGCTTAATTTGAAAGTCCTACTCACTAAGAAATTCCAACCATCTAATTTGTCTAACATTTAGTGTTGGTTGTCCAAACAAATGTTTCAGACCACAATGGTCTATCCTTAGTTCAAATTTCTTCCCCATAAGGTAATTCCTCCACATTTTCAATGCATGTACAATTGCTGCTAACTCCAAGTCATATGTAGCATAATTCTTCTCATGTTCTTTTAATTTTCTGGACTCATATCATACCACATGATCTTTTGACTAAGGACTCTACCGAGCCCTTCCTTTCATGCATCAATGCACACAATAAAATATTCATATGGATCTGCAATCTTCAATGTTGGCACACTTGTCAATATTTCCTTCAACTATTGAAAACTATCTTCACACTTGGAAGTCTATTCAAACTTCACTCCCTTCTTTTGCAAGGAAGTGTTTGGACTTTCAATCTTTGAAAATATTTTTATGAATCTTCGATAATAACCAACAAGACCCATGAATGATCTGACCTCTGTTACATTCTTTGGTGCTAGCCATCCTTTAATGGCCTCTATCTTCTCAGGATCCACTGATATCCCTTCTGCTGAAATTATATGCCCCAAGTAGTGAATCTTCTTTTGATAAAATATGCACTTACTTGGCTTAACATAAAATTTATGCTCTCTTAAAACCTAGAACACCATTCTTAAATGTTTCTTATGTTCCTCTTATGACTTATAGTAGATGATTATATCATGTCGGAACACAATTACAAACTTGTCCAGGTACTCCTTGAACACTCCATTCACCAGACACATAAAACATGTTTGGGAATTTGATAGTCCAAATGGCACTACCATGAATTCATAATGCCCATATATTGTAATGAATGTTGTCTCACTGATGTATTATTCCTTTATCCTTACTTGATGATATCCTGATCTCAAGTCAATATTGGAAAGGATTCTTTCACCTTTCAATTGATCAAACAAATAATCAATTCTTGACAAAGGCTATTTGTTCTTTATGGTGATCTTATTCAACTATCTGAAATCAATACACAATCTTAAGGTTCCATATTTCTTCTTCACAAAAAGAATTGGGGCTCCCCAAGGTGACACACTTGGGCGTATATACCCCTTCTTTAACAATTCTTCAAGCTGCATATGCAACTCTTTCAGTTCTGGTGTGCCCATTCTGTAAGGTTTCTTGGACACTGGACAACTCCCGACACCAAATAAATAAAAAATAAATCTCTCTCTTCAGTGGAAATCTGGGATTTCTCTAAAAAAAATTCAAAATCCCTTAAGACCAGATGGTCTTCAATACCTGCCACTTTATCCTTGACTATCTCTTCCATATGGGATGCAAAAATCTCACATTCTTTCCTAAAACTCTTTTTCAGTTGCATAGATGGAATCTCTCTAACAACTACAACTCTCAAAATTCCTTGAACCTTACCTTGCTTCCCATCCTCATTAAGACACATGATTGTCTTGTTGTAAAATTATAGGAAAACATGGTGTTTTTCCAACTAATCCATGCCAATTAAACAATCCTATGAACCCAATGGTATGATGTTTACATCTACCTTTGTGTTGAGTCCATTCATGTCTATTGGGCAATCTTTGAACAACTCATTGATTTTTCTCTTAGCCCCTGTGGCTAACTGAACTAACCAAGATTTCATATGCTTACTCCTTTGCAAGTGAAATATTTCAACAATGTTAGCGTTTATGTAACTACAGATAACTCCAAAATCAATTAAAATTTCTACAGGTCGGCTATTAATCTTACCTTCCACTTCAATCACGGGGGATTGATATTCCACTTGATCATTGTCTAAGACTGGATAAATCCTTGGCATATTTCCTCCCATGTCTTCCACTATTTCAACCTCCTGAATGTTGTGGATAATCCTCATTCTTTCTCCTTTGTGAGGACAGTCCCTATATAAGTGATTTCCCTGACATCCCCAACATTGTACATGTTGATGCCTTGGCATTTTACCAAATGAATCTCCAACCTTGTGTTCATTTTGGGTTGATTTACCTTGTTGATTTTATTGGGTGTTGTTATTGAAAAAGTGTGGCTTAAAACCCTTCTACCTTTGATCCTTTTTAACCTTCATCTTGTCATTCAAAGCCTTTTGGAAAACTCTCCTTCCTCTTCTTTTCTCATAAAGATGCATTTCTCTTCTTATGGTTTCCTCCAAGGGTTTGGGGTTATCATATTGAATCTTGTTACTATAGAAGGAGGGTAACCCACTTATAAACCTTTGAATTTTTACCTCCTCATATTTTATGAAGTCCACATACTTCAACAATTCAAAGAACCTCTTCTCATATTCCTCCATTTTCACGGTTCCCAACTTGAGTTCAAATAACTCTTTCATCTTTGTTCATAATAATGCTTGGAAAAATATTTCTCTTGGAAATATTCTTTGAACTTCATGAGCCATGAGATCCTCTTCTCATCAAGGTTATTAGATTGCTTAAGTTGATCCCACCACATGGATTCCTTTCCTTGCAAGTGGTAGGTGGTAATTCTAGCTTCTACCCAAGAGGGGTAATCATGCAGCTAGAAATATTTCTTCATTTCCAACAGCTAGGCCTCGACCTCTTCTCCTTTCCTGTACTCACCATTGAAAGTTGGTGGCTTGATTTTCCCAAGTTCACCTTGCAAGATGTATGCCTCAGGCCTTCTCCTTTTCTTCTGAACATGAGATACACTTGGGATACTCCCTAGCCCTGAACTTGACTGAGTTATTATGGTAGTCTACTTTGGATAATGCTGGCGCCTACTCATGCTTCTTGACTTCCTATCATTCCCATGATCATCCCTTTTTCTACGGGATCTAGATTCGGTCACTTCTCTAGTACTATATTCTTGATTAGTGCCAAAGTCCTTGTTGAATTGATTATGCAACATGTTCAAGCTCTGAAGTATCTCCTCCTTATCCTTCATAATCCTTTCATTATCAACTCTATAACTATGCACTTCCCTATGCAGGCTTCTCATAGTGATAGGCTCCTACCTATCCCTTCTCCCATTTGACTCTGTCTCAACATTTCCCATGCTAACATGTAGGCCTATGATCTCTTCCTCATGGACGTAATATCCTTGAGAATCTTCCATAACTCCAATCCTCATATAAGAACCAAAGTTTATTTATTGTACCTCTAATTCTGTAAGAAATGTGCATGCAATAATTATTGTTATAAACATGCATAGCATAAAACATTCATCCATTAGAATATAAGTTATTTATTCATCAATTTATGAAGGACATATTGCACCAATTCAAATTTTTATTCCCTTGATGCATTCCTCTCTAAAACCAACTTTCCAATGACCATACCCATGCCTCAAACTGAGTTATGAGTGAAAAGTTACAACATTTATAAGTTTCAATTTCCACTCTTTTACGGCTACATAAATATATTCGTTAACTTTTGAGAAATTTTGTTGCTCAAATAAAAATTCTAGGTCCATGATTTCTTCTAATACTCAAGGCCTCTCCAATGACTATTTGTTTTCTCAAATTCGAGTTCCGAGCTCAAATTTATGGTCTAGAGAAGTTTAGGTTGTTTTACCCAAATTATCCCTGCATGCTGCATGCATCTTATTTCTCTTCATGCACATTTTTACATACCCAGATATTAAATCTAACTCCATGGATGTTTTCTATGGATCATGATATTTCCATCGATTTTTCATGTGCCCCAAATGAATTTCTGAGCATGGATTTATGCCCTATGGAAGTAAATTTATGCCCAAAATTTTACCCTTACTATTTTGGCTATAACTTTCTCATACGAGCTCCATTTTGTGAATAATTTATCACATTGGATAGCTCTCTCTGAGTTCTTTTATTTTAGTTGTAGAGACATAGTGTACCTTGGTACATTGAACCTAATTACACTCTATTATTGTGGGTTTTGATTGGATAAAAGCATCATTTAGGCCCTCAAAAATGCCCTGCAAGTTAATGACCTTCAAAAGTATGAAAATTTCATAAATTTTCATATAAAACTAGTTGTTTTACTACTGTAACAACCCTTTAAATCTGAGTCATTGACCTCAAATCAGGTGAAATATGAGTAGTTGATCTGTGCTCCATCATCCATCGGCGACCGTCATTCTCCCTTGGCGTGCAAAACACTTTCCCTAAACTTCCGACCTAACAGTTAGCCATTGACCCAACTCCTCGACAATTGATTTGCACATAAATCTAAACCAACTTATCTGACTCTCAACCATCGATGAATGAAACTCCTTACCATTTTAGTCGACACCTGGACATTGGCCCATCAATGATCGATGATCCCTGATGACTGTTGAAAAAACTTCCCCAATTCAGTCGACCTGACCATCGACCATTGAACACTTCTAGGATGACATGGCAATTGCTAACATGGAATAACACGTGGCTAATGATGTGGTGTGACACATGGGTGCTTACATGGAATTACATGTCACCACCTTCTTTCCTCCATCGTTCATCAGTCGATTCTCTTAGAAGACCCAAACATAATGTCTATTTGGTCGATTCCCAACCATTGGCCCATTGACCCATCGACAAAACAGACACCTCGTTGATTCGACCAATGCCTGACCATTTTCCCATCGATGACTTCTGTTGGTAATTGAAAATGCTTCACTTGGATTCGACCGACGCCCAACCATTGACCCATCGATCATTAACGATTTCATTTGGTCGAATGAACTCTTCACCACTTCGTCTGACCCGACCATCGACCATTGACAATTTCTCTTGGAAAATTTCCACACTTGGCAATTTTTCAACATTTCTCTAATTGATTTAGACAGTATATTCCCCATTGAAACGATCTGAACCGTTGATTCGTTGAACTTCACCCAACTCTATTGACAAACCTAGACCGTTGATCTGATCCATTTCAAAAACCCCCAAAATGAATCCTGGCCATTAATTTGCTAAACCTTCAAAACGAATGAAACATTATGAATTTTTAATTTTATTTATCATGATGAATCTCCACTATCGATCTCAAGATCAAAAGCGATCTCGATCGTCGATTTTCCAAACTACTTGCAAATCTACAACAACCATTAAAACTCGAAATTCAACCATTTCTAGTCGAATTCGGCTTTGCAACTCACAAATTTACTTCATTAAACTTATCCTAACAGATTTGACTCCTTTAAACTTGAATTTACTCATGAATTTGGGAAATTTCACTCTAATTTTATCTAGTTTCCCCCAAAACTCGCACAGATAGAAGTCTGCAACAACGAATCATACCAATTCACTCTCGTTCTTGGCCCAGACAAGCCCTATGTTTGAACCTGAGGCTCTGATACCATAATGTAACATCCCCTAGCCCAATCGAGGGACATTACAATGCAAAATAGTCATAAAAATGAAATTTTTACAACTAACTAAATTTATTCCTTTACAACTAACTAATTTCTTATAGCTTTCAGCTATGAATTAAAACATATTTAGCTACTATTCACTACCCTTACATTGATGCATATACCACATACTAAAATAGACATGAATGTAGCTAATAAATTCATTACACCAACATATATAATATGTTCTCATACTCAGAGTTCATGCACAACAATTAAAACTCATAATACAATAGAAAACAAGATAAAACACTTATCTTTTAACAATAGTTGTGCAACCAACTACTTGGGATAGATGCTCCACCCAACCATAGACTTAATGTTCCAAATCTCAACAGCCAGTCACCCCCGAGCTAAGGCTAGTAGTCCACAAAAGAGGGTGGTATCTCACTGTCCACTCACAACTCATAAAAATCTCAACTCACTAGTATTCTTCTACAACTATCCCGATTTTCCACCAACTCTCTTCTTCTTGACCTATTCAACCCAAGAAATGTACTCCTTCATTGATCTCAGTCCCTCAGGTGTCCCATTCATTTATCATGGTATATTTGACATAGGTAGCTAGGAATCTCTCAACGAGGAATTCAAGGAAACTTACTGCTAGGAAAAACTACCAACAAACAACATCAAACACTTGTTGTTTTAGTGCAACCCACTTAAGAGTTCACTCTTCATGCCTGAAAACTTGGCTCTTCCGTATTCAGCTCCAATACTCTCTAGATATGCTCTATCATGCTCTACAATTCTCCCTCCATGACTACACTACATCCAAACTCTCTCCCTTGCTCTCTACTTGCTCCCCATGCACAAAAAATGATTGTATAAAACTATGTCCCAACCCATATGAATTTCCTCTCCTTTTCCTTGCTTGCTTGACTCACACACTTCCCCAAGATGATTGTACTCATCCCCCATGTGCCCAATAACTATGGGATGTGACAACTCACACCCACCCTCTTACATGTATTCAATGGTTGGCTTTGGGAACACTCAATCAGAAATTAGAAGGTTCATATATCAATAGCGATTTAGGAAAATGGGTTGAATTAATATACATGGTTAATTCCCATTGGACCTCTCTTGTCCATTATCCTAGACACTCCCCCTCTCTTGTGGATTAATTCAACCCCCATCTATGTCCATGCCCCCTTAATAGTTGGCATCCCATTTTATTATTAAAACATATAAATGCAATTCACATATTACATCGCTTTGGCCATAGCCATAGATTTTATCTACATAAGCATTAATTAAACTATGGATTATAGCGGGGATGTTACAATTTCTTAGAAGATTTTCATGATCTCAAGAATGTCTAGACATATTTGCATATGATGTGTCTCTTTTCTTCTTGCCTAAACAAGGCTTCTAAGCTCAGCTTGTGGGGTGATATTTTTTGTGTTAAGTGGTTTTCTAGGTGGTTATCTATTTTGATCTCTGTCAGGTCATTTACAAAAAGGAAATGGTACCTTTATTTCAACATGGGTAAATATGAATATAAATTTAGCCTATTGTTCCATGATCAAAATCCAACATGTGGTCACTTTGTGCCACTTTTTTCATATGAATCAGTAGACACTAGAAAACATTTATTTCAGATAATTTCTTCGTGTGAATGTGTGGATCTAATTTCAATTGCTTAAATGGACATCTCATCTATTGACAAGCACTTTTAGAGAAGCAATTCTAAGTGGTTGGTGCTATTCTTGGTGATTACCATGACTCATTATTTAAGCTTGTTTATAAATTTACATCATTCTTTGATGTGCCTTCTTTGAGCAAAACAATAACACAAACCTTTTAAAATACATTCATTTCACATGACATCAGACCAATTATGTGCCTGAATAGATACCTTGTTGATAAGATCATTAAAACAGAGTAATTTATTGCTAATTGGCAAGGCTATATTATCAATTTGTTAGTCACTGTATGAACATGGTCATATAGGAGGAGGTTAATTTACAATGAAATGGTTATGTGAGTTTCTTAACATTAACATATACATTTGGAGTGCTAAATCACGATCAATTATCGTAAGATTCTATACAACACATGCATCCTCAAAAGGGCTATATTTAATGTGTTAAGTTCTGAGTTCTTCATATGCACATTTCTAGTGATTGCTTCAAATGTATTTTAATGATACTAATTTTACTATATCACTTGATGGAACAAGTGATACTATTGGAACCCGGAGAGACAAATCTAAAACAATCCCTGAAATCACGTTAGATAATAACAACATTGAAAGAAATGCTTTCTTTAACTTGTCTATTCAAGTAGGCTATGCAACTAAAACAAAAAGACATTAAAAAAAAGAAATTTTCCTAAACAAATAAGACAATAACAACAAAAAACACACACAATTGCAATTCTTTCAATAATTAGTGAGCACAATGCTAGAAGCTAGCTTGATGGAAATTTCCAAGAAGACATTTACAATATTACAACATCTAAAATAGGGAATGTGAAAATGAGAATCCTTTGTGTGTTAAAGAAAATAGAACTATGAAAAAACAATAAAAGCAATTGAGGCATATTTAGAGTCAACTGAAGACACATTGACTCATGTATGTGCTATTTGAGAACCTATATAGTTCAAAAAATACACACATAACATTGGCAATTACATGATATCTAGCTTTGCATGTTTGGCACTTGACGAAGGATGAAAACTCATTAAAATCGATGAGAAAATATGCAAACATAGAAAAAACTCCACTTGCAATGACAAATTAACTACTTTTGTATCATCTCCACAAATTTTACGCAATAATGAATTAACATTTGCGAAGACCTTAACGAATTTGGAAGAGAAGCTAGTATCGCCAATGATGGATTTTGCACAAATAAGGGAACTTGGCTATAAAAAGGCTCAATTTGGGCTCACTAGTACAATCATAAATGTTCATGTAGATTTAGATCGAGTTTAGATAACCTCATCCATCATTTTGTTTGACTCAATGATAATTGCAGTAATGTTAAAAATAAATTTGGAATACAAAAATGTCTATTTTTTGGGAACACTTGACCAATACAAGTCCTGATTGCTATTAATGACTTATGCGACACTTCTCTCTACAAAATTGACGTTATTGTTAACAACATTGAATGGAAAGTAATTTTCCATGAAAACATTAAAGAGCATGTTGATAATTTATTTAACATAAAACCCCTAGATTCTATTGTTGATGACGAAGATCTAGAACTAATATATGAAACACCAATACATGGTTATGGGAAATCCCATCTAATAGATGACCTACACAACATAATCATACATACTGCACCTTCTGAAGGATTCAAATTGTTGGGCATTTTCCAAGAAAATTTCTTTGAAGAGCTAAATTTTCCTACACTATTTTATGGATCTAGTTGACTTGATGCCATTCTCAAGGATTTCTCTTATTTGAAAATATCATAGTGTGAGATTTTACATGCTATTGAATATTATCCAACACACTGCAAATATTTTCATCGAAGCAATTCAAATTCTTATAGACTGTAAGTTTTAGGTTTTGCTTAGATTTATGTGCACAAAGGAGAGCTAAAAGGAAGAAAATTAGCTGCCCAAAGATGTAAAGTACAAAAACAATCTTGATAAAGTATTGAAATCTCCAATTGCATATAACTATCTTAAAAGCATACGTACCTCACTTGACTATCTCAAAAACATGAGAAGAATTGTCTTCACATTGGTACAACAATTTGGTCCTCCTACATTCTTTGTGAATTTCACTAGTGCATTGTGCCATGCATTGCAAGAAGCTATAAATAGGTCTCAAGATAAACTTGAAAACAATGTTTTTGAAGAAACTATTATAAAAAAGCATCATGTTATTTGTAGCCACTACTATAGACATAGAGTAGTAGTGCTCCAAGGTTTAGTTTTAAGAAAGAGTGAATTATTTGGAGAAATAGTAGACTACTTCCTCATTACTGAATTGCAACATAGAGGCAATGAACATGAGGATGGATTGCTTTGGGTTTGAGTTGTACTGATTTATTGACAAGCTTTTGATGAGGAGGTTACAAAATTTGTTGATAGATATATATCTTCTAATTCAACATTGCTTAATGATGATCTTGTTAAGATTCAAACTCATCACCACAAAAAAAATTGCAAGAAATATTTACAATCCAACTATAGATTTAATTTCCCACTTCCTCCTGTGGATAAAACTGCTATTTTGCATATACTGGAGCATGATGCCAACACTGGAAAATGAAAGAGAAAAAAAAAAAACATTTTATCTTTTACAACACAAAATATATTCTACAAACACATCCTTTGACATATTATTGTCTAACCTCAAAGTAACTAAATACAAATACATTCTTCTATTGCACTCTTCTCTTTTATTCTTTGTTTTTCATTGAAGAGAGACACATATGACATATGAATAAATGTATTTCCTTAAAAAGTTCTAGAACTATATCAAGCAAATACAAGTGCATAGTTCATCTTAGATGCTCATGTTGCAACAAGATATTATGGCCCCTAAATAAAAAATATGGATTTCACTATGACAACTTATTTCAAGAAAAACAGAGAATAATGATTTTGTAGAAATGATAGAAAACATGAGACCATTCACAAAGTTGGAAATGCACTTCTTAACGTGCAAAAAATATATAGTCAACAAGCTATGCACATTGTCCTTGTGTTGCCTTTGTATTCAATTTCTAGGAAAATAATATTCATTAATACAACACCATTGGATAAAAGAACATTCATCCCAAGGGAACCCAAATTCTTGAAATAAGAACCTCATGACATCGAAGACATTATTGTTTCTTCTGTTATTGGCAAGTAGATTGCAAGACCTCTTGAATTTGAAAATAGTTGTTTAGTAGAATATGATGCTTGGTACTCATGCTCAAATCCAAATCCTAATAAAATAAAGCATCTATGTGTCATATGATACATTTAGTACAATCAACAAAAGACCCAGATAATTATTTTTTAGAGAAAAAATGATACTATATCTCCCATATAGAGAAATTGAGAATGTCTTGAAAGGAAAATGTCAAACATGGTTTGAGGCATGCTTGTCCCAAAAAGTACTATTATATATTATTTAGCACAAGTTTATAGATGCAACAAGAACAATATGGGGCTACATTGACATGGCTTATTAGATAATTACATCTAGATCTCAATAGATCTTTGCATTTGAAGGCTCTCTAGATCAACAATCCCATAGCTTTCTACTTGAAAAATATGATATACAAAATGATCTAATCCACAAAATGATCAATATATGAATGCAAACTTAGTCTACTAGTGTCATTGAAACCATTAAACAACCATTTGTTCTAAGCATAGAATATTACTATGACATTAGAAGAACTTAATAAAGACAACAATCAATAAAAAAGGAAATCATAATGAGAAAAAAAATCCAGACACACCACTTCATTTTTTTTTGACTGGAGGTGCAGGAAAGAAATAAATTTAAAACAAAACAATTTACCAAGGGTTGATGTGCTTTTACAATAAAAAACTTCATAGTGATCCTTTGAAAAAATGGAATCATAGTTGCATTTACTAGAAATGATACATCCAATGCAAATGGCATCACAATACATTCAACTTTACACATCCCCTTGACTTTGTCAAACATGGTTTCTCTAAACTCCAATACATTAGATCTATTGACCAAAGAATATGAACAACTTGAACACCTATTTCTTATATATGAAGCATCATTGGTTGCTTCTTGAATGCTATACAACATGGACATAAGGCTATGAGAAAATTATGCACACTCCAACAACACCTTTGAAAATATTACTATCATATTTTGTGGCAACCTTTGTCAAGTACAACTTGTATGTGATTATTGGATTTTTGAACAAAAAATATTCAACACAACATGATTTTGTATAGATTTTGGAGAGACAATGTCAAATGCTTTGAGCTCAAGCAAGTAATGAGGCAAGATAATAAAGTTTTCATATCCATTTTGAACATGATTAGAACTTTTTCCCAAACAAATCATGATATTGACTACTTGAACAAACATAGAAACAAACAAACATGTACCTTTGTCATAGAAAAAAACATGTTGAAGAACACAATAAGAACATGTTGGATATTGTGCAATCATAAAAGTTCATATTAAAAGCACATTATAAGAGAACATATCTAATGGAATAAAATATCTACGGGGGCAAGAAGATGCATTTTCCTTCAATAATTGTCCTAAAATGAAATATTCTTTTTGAGTTGATTAGATGCAATTATACCATTCAAGACAATTTAGTAAATGATGCAAAAGGATTTTTAAGGCATTACATAGAAGGAAAATTCGACATTGCATGGATTGAATTTGCAACAACAACAATTGGCTTAGTTCAACAAGCCATGATGCATGATTTATTCACATCTAACATTTCCCATAATTGAACACTTGTCATAAGAATATGTAGACAAATTGCATCAACACATATAATCTATTTTGTTCAAGAACAATTCCCCATCTAATTGGCATGTGCAAGAACAATACATATATCAATGAGCCTTATGATGAACATGTTGGCATTTGACCCAAGTGGGGTTAAACAACATGGAATTATTTACACTACACTTTCTTGTGTTAGAGATATCCAATCACTCTATCTCATAAGCAAATTGCAACAATTTTTTTTTTCTCTATTTGAGAAAGTTGCTATTGAAATAGAAAGGATTCGAACAAATGCACGTTGGCAACTTGAATATTATCTACAATCAATACCAAAAGAAAATAATTTTCTCATACTATCATTGAACACACAAAGATTGTCATTTCTTATTGAAAATATCATTAATGACTATGAGCTAATGGAAATTAATGTCTTGTGTTTCCAAGAAACACAAACAAATTCAATTCCAAAAGAAATTATACTTGCAAAAAACTACTATTATAACAACATTTCACCTTCATGGCAATCTTACATGTTATAAAAATAACATAATGGTCGAGAAATCACACAACTATGCAACAAATCACATCGAATCAATTGTTTCCCACTTTTGAATCGGTAAGGTTATTCTCATGTTGGAAAATACTTATAGTTCACCATGTGCAACACTTGAATATATTCTCTACTTTGTGCACACCATACCAATAGACATTCAACAAGATGAGGAAATTGTAGTCACTAGTGATTTGAGCTTTGACATGTTATTAAGTAGTAATGCATTTTTTGTTTTTTTTGTCTTTCATGGAAAATTAATACGGTTGAGATTGCATACAACAAAAGGAACAAGCAAAATCGACTCTATGATTTATCATCTTTGGAAAAGTTTTCCAAATGATAGCATAATATTTAGTATCTGTGATTCCTATTTGATTGATCATCATGCCAACGGTGGTTGAATTATCAACCACCCCCATGAATGGAAACATGGGCTGTCAGCCTAAAGTACCACAGGGACCTGCAGACCTGAGCTTCCTTCTAACAGAAGGAACAAGATAGGTCAGAAAACCTTCCAAGGTAAGAGGGATACACACGGGAGAGGAGACACCGGACAAAAAAAGAGCGTAAGCTCGCAAGGGATATGCGTAGAGCTCTCCAGCAAGTCACGAACTGAAGGCTGCGAGCTTGATGCCGAGGAGCATCTGAGAAACCTTGCTGAGGCCATAACCGAGAGAGAGAAATATCTGGGTTGCAAAGAACAAAACCCAAACAGAAGCAAAAATGAAGGAAGAACCCTCGAGAAGTGTGAGAATTCCCTGGTGATATCATGGCTTGGCACGGGGGTGGCCAGAGTGATAAGAATGAATGCCTCTGTGCCTATGGTCAGGTGGAAAGATGAACACCCATAGTTAGTTGGTTAACAACAACCTGTAATAGATAAGTGATCTCTTGCCCTGTGTAATTTATCTGTAACTGTGTATGAATTGGTTATACTGTGTATGTTGCAGGAATTGTGCATGACTTCTTAATGGATATCTTGTATTCCTTTTATCACTTCTTGGTTGTATAATTAGGCCAGTAAGAAATCATATGGTTAGGATATGTTTTATACTCATAAATACTTGTGTCCTATGGTGGCATAAGCCCGAGTCACGAACTGTGTGTTCGTCGACCGTGAACACAGTTTCAAGTATGCATGTAAACCTTCCTAATCGTTTTGAGTCCCTTGGAGGATGAAGAATGTTAAGCCCAGAAGAAGAGAGCAAGGCTCTTAAGTCCTTCATAGCTAACAAAGCTCAGGAGGGATAACACTTGCAGAGTGTTCCTTAAACCAAGGTGGATTGCAAAGGAAGGGACAAAGGTTCGAAACCTTTGGAGACCAAAATTATTCAAGGACTGGAAGCAGCGAAGGCTCTAGAGGAAAAATGGTCGATATTGGAGGAACGCAGAGACGAGGACGGACAATTGTTAGATATACAGAAGTAGCGATAACCTTAATGCTTCGTGTCCAAAGGAGGATTTCAACGTTCGGGGAAACAGAGGTAGAGATCCCTTCGAACGCGCGATACACAAAATCCCGACGGGAAGTTAGATCGTCAGATATAAAGTTGGACACGTGTCAACCGTTGGAAGAACTAAAGGAGGGACGCATGGCAGTCGGGAAACATTTCACTGACTCACGATTGGGAGTGGTCAAAGAGAAAGACTACACCAACTCACGATACACGAAATAACGACGTGATCGTGGCCGTTGACCCAGGAGTGGTCTGGACCGTCGATCGTTTAGAGGGAGATTTTGACATTTCAGGAGTTGGGGGTTCTAAGGAAAGAACCTTACAATGTGCAAGTCACGAAATCCCAAAATCTTCGAAGAGGAAATCAAGCCGTCCATTATAGAGGACGCGTGGCGAGAGCTCAACATTTTGCTGACTCATAGAGCAAGAAGGTCAAAGAACATACTGTTCGAACTCGCGATGTGCGAAGTCATGATTTGATCATAGCCATCCATCAAGGAGGGAACATCCGTTAGGTGGGGACCGCGTGGTTGATAGGTGGTGGACACATGTCGCCTGGGAAAGAGTCAACCCATTGTTTACTTATCGTGTTTAGAGGTTTCGAAGGGTGAAGAAGTTGCACCTTGATCGCTAAGGTTGTGAAACATCGAGAGGCGAGGTCTCGTGGGACGGGCGACAACGACATAGCTCGTAAGTAGAGTACAACGGAGGAGACAAGTAGCGTGTACGCGTCGCTTTGGCAGAGTCCACGTAACGTTGACCTTTCGTGTTTCAGGGATTCGCAAAGGAGGAGCATGAGGGCTCAACACTCCAACTCGCAAAGTCATGATTTGCGATTAGTGCTAGTGTTTAGCCTAGCCTACAATTATATGTAGCAGGTGCTAGTGAGGAGGGAGCCATACTCGTATCACATTTCGGGTATCGATGTTTGGAGAAAGAGGAGTCAAGAGCCTTGACTCTCCAACTCTCGAGTTAAGAAAAGCACTTGTGCTAAGGCCAGGTTGTGGTCATTTGGAGAAGGATAAGGGAAGCAATGGTCTATGTTAGGCCCTGTAGAAATTCAGGGATTCTGTCCCTCGAAGAAAAGACAAATTTTTTTTAGTTGTCGTAGTTGGTGTGTGACAAATTGACATCAGAGAATGGTTACAACACTTGGCCTACTTGGGCTCATGTACGAGTCGTGTAAGGAGATATAGTTATCTGCATTTACCTCTTGAGGAGAAGGACTGCAGATTGAACTTGTGTTTTTGGGAATTCTTGTTGAATTTCAACAGAAGAATTTCTTTAACCCCTTTGTCAAAGTGACGACTACTCTTACCTAAGTAGGGATATGCTAATTAACATGGATAATAAGACTTGAATGTGGATAGTTGAAGGTGGTAGGGTTCTGTCAAGGGTATCTGAAGCCCGAAAGCCGAAAAACCTAATGTTAGTGACGCCGCCTCTAAGCATGGGCAGTTGGAACATTAAGCACTGATGATGGTTGGTTATATAATGGTTATTACCTTTGTGGGCCGAAAAGAATCTGAGAGGATCAAGTAGGATCCTTGGTTGTATAATTACTGCTTTATATTAAAATCGAAGTATATAACTCCTCATGACCAGATAAAAGTGAGATGGGTAAGACCCTATGGACGCTGAAGCAAGGAGGTTTTCTTACTAAGACGTTGTCACATAAAGAGGAAAGTGACCTTGGTTGGTTATAGACATGAGAGAAGACAACACCAACATGAGGTATGACTATGAGATTAGTCCTGTAAGTGACTGAAGTCTCAAACTAAAGGACACTAATGATGAAATTAAACTATCAAGTGAATGCATTAGGTAAAAAGGTGCAATAGATGCACCTACATATACATGAATGTGTATATGTGATCATAAGGATGCTTGGAAGATCCTTGGAAAAAGAGAGAGGATATAGAAGTTGGATATGTCCATGTGTGTGAATGACATGGAAGGGGTGCAAGCAATGAGCTTGCATGATAAATGTTTGGTTAGGTTTGTGTGTGTTATTCTTGAGTGCATAGATTTAATGAATTGTGAAGCTTCTTGATATAAAGCCTGATTTAATACCAATTAGGTATGAATGATATTACATGTACAAGCACATGTATAATGTAAGAATATAGGTATACTAAATACATGAGGTGACTACCTAAATGAGGTAAATATAAAGAAAGAATCGCTCTTGTCCAGATCAAACAAATACTATGGATGCATGGCTGACCCCATTATGAAGAGTCACGAAAGTTCTATTCCAAGTAATAGCTTGAGGGGGCTGTATTCCCTTTTCTTAGGGAATACTAATATGATTAGATAGAAGGGTAAATGAGAAAATATGTTATGTTGTCATAATAAGAGGCAAATGATTATGCCTTTGGGAATCGCATGAGAAGTATTTTGAACAATATCCAGTTGACTGATCTTAAAAGTAAAGATGTATGTGGGCTGTGAAATATACCTATGACATCTACATGTAGGCTTAGGATTATGAATATGGTTAAATACATCATGGATGTAAGTTAAAAAAACCAGAATACGTAATTAGGTACATGACAAAGATGCATGTTTATATTCCTTAAGGGAATATTTGGTAGACAGCTAAAGCTAACTCAAGGTTGAGGCCATCACAAATAGTGATGGATATGCAATAAGGAAGTTGCATGTTGAAGGAGTTCCTTATGGAGGAACTGTGTGAAGAATCTGTCAGGAAAATGAAATCACAACCTTAATGACTGTTGATAATTAAGCAGTAAGCCACAAACTTATATATATAC
This sequence comes from Picea engelmannii, assembly GCA_009831015.1. NCBI lineage: Eukaryota > Viridiplantae > Streptophyta > Pinopsida > Pinales > Pinaceae > Picea > Picea engelmannii. The sequence goes on along the minus strand of ML778374.1, from coordinate 1,165,403 downwards.
ACCAGAATCCTGGATTACATTTTGAAAAATATCATGTAATGAATAAGAAGACTAATAAATGAATATTGACCAATTCTGATAACCGAATGGTAGTGTGCAAGATGCACATGTTCATGATTCATTATGGGAAAAATATTTTGCTATTAAAGCATGCTGAAGTATCCTAAGAGTTAGGATGAGCCTAACCCAGGGTTGCTCAGAAAAAGAGCAGTTGTGGAAACCGGTATAGTTGGTAAGAGGCAAGTAACCCCCCCGAGTATGATTAAATGAATAAATGAGTATGTTTAACTGATAAGGCTTGGTTGAAGTTGTGCTTAAGAAAATACAATAAGGCCTTAGAGATAACTCGACTAGGCTGAACTCTAGCCTTGGCAGTGTAGAAAGAGTTGGAAGAAGGGGAGAGTCCCCAATTCTTTCCTAGCTGAGTATTATGTTTTCTCTTGGATGAGAAAGCTGGTATGCCAATGAAAGTAAAAAGGTTTTGACACATAGTGATAAGGATTGTATTGCTGAAGATGCAATCGAAATTTGTTTGTGTTGCACTTGTGGAAACATTTGAAGATAATATGATGAAGTGCATG
>ML778374.1:1147477-1164529 GCA_009831015.1 Picea engelmannii | reverse complement strand
GAGAAAACCAAATTTGGGTGGCCATGAGTGTTGACACCCTGGTTATTAATGAAGGCATAATGCTTGGGTGCATTCATGCGAAACTTTTAAGTTTCATGTGTACTAATTTGGGATCGTGATCAACCTATAGCAGGAAGCATGGTCCTGTTGTAAGAATGAATGAAAATGAATAGGCCATGTGGTGGAGAGGTTGGTTAAGTTCCAACACACCATGGCCAAGAACCTGGAATAAAGTGTGACAAACTTGAAATCAATGCAGGGGTGCATTGGGTATGAATGTGGCCAAAAATGTTGGCACATTCATTAAAATCAATTGATATCCAAGTCACATTTTGAAAATTTGGTAGGTTGGAATGATGCATAGGTAAGGGATGATGTATCCTTTCGCTTTGAATCCTTGAATAGATGAAATGACCTAGACTGTTAGTATACTTGATTTTCGAAAAAGGTAATGTACACGAAAAACTAGCAATTGTTTGGCTGTGTAAAGAATGAAATTGCAGGGAGGAAAGGGTCTTGGATATGGCAGTGTTGTAAGTCCATAAGGAAGACCGATTTCCTGCTGAGCCAAACTGCAAGGAATGGTATTTCCTTTTTGAGAAAGTAATTTAATTGTTAAGTATGCACAATTCTGAAATTGTTGTGACGATGTTGTAAAGGTGCAATAAAATGTATATGCATGGAAAAGCTAACAAGTTGTTTGGCCGATTGAAGTTGAAAGTGCAAGAAGCAAAGGGGTCATGGATATGGCAGCATTGTAAGCCCATAAGGAAGGTCAATTTCCTGTTGAGCCAAACTGTTATGGAAAGGAAAGTCCCATAATTATGAATTTGGTTCCTGTGTGGAACAAATATGAAAACAAATCGTGAGATTGGAAAATCCATGGGTGAAAGATTTGCAATAAAATTCTGAAAGTTAGAATTTATAATGATGTCTCATGAATTTTGTATACCTGTGATACAGGTGAGAAGAAAAGACATGTCCAGAAAGGACAGATGAGGGATTTCAAAGTTGAAGATGATGAACATGGCTACTACTGAGCCATGAAAACCCCGTGATAAGCCATGTTCACTTGAAAATTATTGTGTTGAGGTAACACAAGCTGAAGGTATGCCTCGACAGAGCAAGTCTGAGGGATGCCTCGACTGTAAGACTCTATAGAGTCTCTAAAATTTTCCTGTGAAAGAAAACCTTGGCAGGGCAAGATGGATCGCCCGAGGGACTGTATAACAGTGAAGGGGATGCCTGAGCTTGGGCCTGGAGGGTGAGTGACTGCAAGGAAGAGGAGACCTTAATAATTCTTGTAAACTATTGGGATCATGCACACAGTGGGTAGTTTCCCATGCAGAAAAACCTTGGAAAGGAAGATGAAATCATGATAGCTCTTGTGAACTATTGAATTGGAATCATGCACCCAATCGGTACGTCAAGGAAAGCAATGAGCATGGATAAAAAAACTACCATGTGGATACAGATCCAAAAACTGCACAGATAAGTATTGTGCTAAGATTATGAAATTTTCCTTTTGAATTTTGAACAACAGTAATATGTTTTCACACAAAATTGTGATTAATGTGGTTGTTGTCCAAGAATTATTGAAGGCTGATGACGAAGACTAAGATCCTGAAAGAGGACCTGACTGAGGATGAAGGTCAATACTTCTAAAGTGGATGAATGAGAAAGGCGTGACAGGTGTTTTTGAGAAAGAACATTGAGGATGATGTTCCTTTAAGGGGGAGGGAATTGTAACACCCTATTTCCCCCAATTTGTAATTAATCATAAAATAGGAATTTCCATGCTAATGCATGAGGAAAATGTAAATGTATTATTGTTTAAGTTGCCAATAACTGACAGTGGGGGTGAAGCCTTCAAAGTACTGGCCATGATATCACTAGAGGAAGAATGTGAAAACTATAAGAGAGGGTTCATTATGACAAATAACCCCAAATTTCCCTTGATGAGGATGACAACCTCCTTTGGATCCCAAGGAGAGAAATCGGTTAATGAAGAAAGGACTGGTGGTTGAATTATCAACCACCCCCATGAATGGAAACATGGGATGTCAGCTCAAAGTACCACTGGGACCTATAGACTTGAGCTTCCTTCTGATAGAAGGAACATAATAGTTCGACAAACCTTCCAAGGTAAGAGGGATACACATGGGAGAGGAGACATCGAGAAAAAAAAGAGTGTAAGCTCGCAAGGGAGATGCGCATAGCTCTCCAGTGAGTCATGAACTGAAGGCCGTGAGCTTGATGCCGAGGAGCATCTGAGAAACCTCATCGAGGCCATAACCGAGAGAGAGAAAGCTCTGGGGTACAGAGAACAAGACCCAAACAGAAGCAGAAATGGAGGAAGAACCCTCGAGAAGTGTGAGAATTCCCTGGTGATATCATGGCTTGGCACGAGGGTGGACAGAGTGCTAAGAATGAATGCCTCTGTGCCTATGGTCGGGTGGAAATACGAACACCCACAGTTAGTTGGTTGGCGGAAACCTGTAATAGATAAGCGATCTCCTGCCCTGTGTAATTTATCTGTAACTTTGTATGAATTGGCTATACTGTGTATGTTGCAGAAATTATGCATAACTTCTTAATGGATATACTGTATTCCTTTTATCACTGCTTGGTTGTATAATTAGGCCAGTAAGAAATCATATGATTAGGAAATTTTTTATACTCGTAAATACTTGTGTCTTATGGTGGCATAAGCCCGAGTCACAAACTGTGTGTTCGTCGACCGTGAACACAGTTTCATGTACGCATGTAAACCTTCCTAATCATTTTGAGTCCCTTGGAGGATGAAGCTTGTTAAGCCTAGAAGAAGAGCGCAAGGATTTTAAGTCCTTCATAGCTGACAAAGATCAGGAGGGATAACACTTGCAGAGTGTTCCTTAAACCAAGGTGGATTGCAGAGGAAGGGACAAAGGTTCGAAACCTTTGGAGACGAAATTATTTAAGGACTGGAAGCAGCGAAGGATCCAGAGGAAAAATGTTCGATATTGGAGGAATGCAGAGACGAGGATGAACAACTGTCAGATCTACAGAAGTAGTGATAAAATTAATGCTTCGTGCCCAAAGGAGGATTTCAACGTTTGGGGAAACAGAGGTAGAGATCCCTTCGAACGCTCGATACACAAAATCCTGACGGGAAGTTAGACCATCAGATATCAAGTTGGACACGTGTCGATTGATGGAAGAACAAAAGGAGGGACGCGTGGCAGTTGGGCAACATTTTTCTGAATCGCGATTGGGAGTGGTCAAAGGGAAAGACTACACCAACTCACGATATGTGAAATAACGACGTGATCGTGGCCGTTGACCCAGGATTGGTCTAGACCGTCAGTCGTCTAGAGGGAGATTTCGGTGTTTTGGGAGTCGGGGGTTCGAAGGAAAGAACCTTACAATGTGTGAGTCACAAAATCCCAAATTCTTTGAAGAGGAAATCAAGTCGTCCATTGTAGAGGACGCGTGGCGAGAGCTCAACATTTCATTGACTCGTAGAGCAAGAAGGTCAAAGAACATACTGTTTGAACTCATGATGTGCAAAGTCGCGATTTGATCGTAGCCATCCATCAAGGAGGGCACATCCGTTAGGTGGGGACCATGTGGTTGACAGGTGGTGGACACATGTCGCCTGGGAAAGAGTCAACCCATTGTTGACTTATCATGTTTCGAGGTTTCGAAGGGTGAAGAAGTTGCACCTTGATCGCTAAGGTCGCAAAACATCGAGAGCCGAGGTCTCATGCGAGGGTGACAACAACACAACTCGTAAGTAGAGTACAACAGAGGAGACAAGTGGCATGTATGTGTCGCTTTGGTAGAGTCCACGTAACGTTGACCTTTCGCATTTCGGGGATTTGCAAAGGAGGAGCACGAGGGCTCAACACTCCAACTTGTGAAGTGACGAGTTGTGAGTAGTGCTAGTGTTTAGCCTAGTCTATAGTTATATGTAGCAGGTGCTAGTGAGGAGGGAGCCATACCCGTATCGCATTTCGGGTATCGACGTTTGGAGAAAGAGGAGTCGAGAGCCTTGACTCTCCAACTAGCGAGTTGCGAGAGGCACTTTTGCTAAGGCCAGGTTGTGGTCGCTTGGAGGAGGATAAGGGAAGGGATGGTCTACGCTAGGCCCCATAGAAATTCAGGGATTCTGACCCTCGAAGAAAAGACAAAAAAATTTAGTTGCCTTAGTTGGTGTGTGACACCTTCCATGACTATCTATAGACATTTGTGTGATGTAAGTATTGCACAATAACAACTCATCCTTGTTTTTAGGAAAAACTAAAAAACAAGATTTCGTTGCTTCTCTTGTCAAATGATGAAAAATGAATTCTGCAACTAGATATACTTACACATACATACACTTCTATTGTTTTTATTACAAAAATGAAAAACTTTGTAATTCCCTCCAACAACCTTACTTGTTGATGCTTGTTCTTCTATTATTTAAGTGCCATTATGCCGATTAACTACATAGATTTTGTGCATTTCTCTTCAAAATCAAAGAACACAACTAGGGATTAGGAAATAAAATGCATTCTATCTTGTAATTATTGTTTATTCTTGTTCATAGCCTTTTTAGGTCACCTTTGTTTCTTTTCAGAATATGATGCATAGAAATGTGCATCTCTCCCAATGATCAACAACCAGTTTTAGTCTTCCTTTACTCCATGTTCTCCACATTGTTCTCGCTGAGTAAATTGTTGGGCTGAAGAAACAATCTACAAAGGTAACCTACAAACCAACTTTAAGACTGTAAACTAGCCTTTCCAATCTAGAGAGGGCTCTCTCTGAAACTTGATCTCTGATAGTCAGGTTGCTTTAAATCAATGGCTAGATTTATAATTTTGAGATATTTTTTAAAGGTTTGTTGGCAAAAAGATATAGTATTTCTAGGGATATGGAGTCAACCCTTGAAAACAAAAGAAAACAATGCTTGGTAGATTGAACTCCTCAGAGGAACAAAGGATAAATAAGGTGATGAAATTCAATGTTGAGTTTGATCATGTAGTGCGAAAGAAGAAAAGAAACACATAACATAATCAAAGCATCACAAAGGATGAATTCTGACCTTAGTTAAGAAGATAGACATATTTTAAATCAGTTAAGTCTAGAGCACCATTAGATGAATTCTGGACTTTTAATTTACGAATTTAAAGAGAAGAAAAGTGCAGATGAAAATAAGTATACAAGGAATACATACAAAGAAGAGTACAATCTTTAGATCACCACCATTAGAATCTTTTTCATAAGGAATTCAAGAATTCTGCATTTGTATTTCTTTTAGATTCAAAAAATTGCATTGAGGATCAAAATGCCTATACTTCTAGCCGTGCGTTCCTCTTTACATCAAAATAGTCAACATATATAGAAAACTAAAGCTACACTTAGCTGCTAGGATTCGAACTACTACCTCGTAGAGTTATGGATATGGTTTCTTTCAAAGAGAACAACAACCTCTACAAAATTTACCAAAAATAGAAAACCTAATTTTCCAATCATAACAAAACTGAGATATCATTTACAATCATAAATACTTGAGTGAATTTCAACTATATGGTTGTGATGAGTCATCATATGTACTGCTGGACAACCTTGTCACCTTTGTGCAACAAATTCTTGTTTCTGTTGCACACGTGTTGGCTGCGATGTTTGCGCAACGGATCTTCATGCTGAGGTTGCTTGCATGAATCCAGTTGGCAGAAAAGGCTGGGATCATTTAGTTTATCCGTAGCCTCTTTATCCAATATCACCTGTAGTCGTAAGGTCCTGTTTTCCTTTCTCAATGACAAGTTTTGTCTCTTTAAACTTCTCACCTGCCTCAACAAAGCTTCATTCCTCTTCAATTTTGATTGAGCATAAGAGATGGCTGCACATGCATTGTCTATAGATGGTTTTCATTTCTTGTAATGTTTCATGATCCCTTCCTATGATATTCTTTTTTCCTCCTTGAGCTTAATGATCTTATATTGATCTTCTCTTAACTGTTTTTTCAACCATTTTATATTCTTTTCTCCTCCTGTTGGTGAGGTAGGAGATCTATGACCTGCTTTACTCTGTAGTGCTTGTGCTTCAGGAGTTCTTTTTGTTAGCTTCCTCTTCAATTCTCTGTTCTCCTGATAGAGTTGGGCTATAACATGTTGATATTTCTTGAGTTTCTATTTCACCTCCTTGATATCCGCATCTTTCTCACATGGTTCCACTTGCTTCTCATAAATCTCCTAGGCTGCACATTCAACAAACTCTGTTTGAATTATGGGTATGGGAAACCTCCCGGCAGAGGACCTAGTGCACGGTTTACTCGGAGCTTGTGTCTCCTCAGTTTCATCAGTGAATCTTAGTTTTCTTCTTTTCTTCTATGCTGGCTGACTGAGTGATGAATTCTCAATTCATTTTCCTTTTCCCTTTCAACAACACCTCCTCCTTTTACCCTCGAATTATGAAATGATGATTTCTCAGCAGACAAGAGAGTATCTCCTTTAAGATCCAGGGAAATTTTTGCTAAAAACAAGAAAGAACCCCAATCCCTATTTAAGTTTCCAAGCTCCTCAACCACCAACAACTTTATCAAGGAAAAATGGAATAGGCTACTCTCTGGCTGGTCAAATTTGTCTTGGACACCATCTGCCATTTTTTCGAGGCTTCTATATAGGAAGAAAAATAAGTTTAAGGGGATTCTCCCTGTGAAATGCATCAAGAGCCTAATGTGGTATTAATGTACCTTGTCAAACCTACCCTCACAAGTAACATACTTCCAGATTATCCTCATAAGATTCTCAAAAGGTTCCAAAAGATATTCACTGGGAATGTTGGCACCAATATTTCGATTTCTGTATTCAGGTTTGAGAAAATCAATATAACATGAAGTATATAATGGCATACCTTTAAACAATTTTTCTCCCTGCATAGGAATCTCCATCGCAACTGATATGGTTTCCTCTGACACTTGAAAAGTGATCCCTGCAATAGTTGCGCCGACACCATTAAAGTTAAGAGGAAACTGCTTGGTTAGATGCACATTATACCCTTGAACCTTTTCACATAATCTTATGCATACGGCTTGTTCAAAGGACACTCTGATCGTTGGGTCTATGTTTACTAATTTTAAATTTTGTGGCTCAAACCTCACGTCTTTCCTGCTTCTCACATTCTTTCTTTTTCGTTGAGGAGTTGTCATGATGCTGATATATGTGAACCATAGGTGCACAACAATATATTGTAACAACCTTCACATAGCGAAAAAGGGAACAATAACCTATGACAAAAAATGAGAGCAATAACCTCTGCGCAACAAATGAGAATAGTGAATTTTGCACGGTGTTCAGGAAAAAGGTAGCAAAAGGAAACTTTACGCAGCAAACAAATCAACTACAGGAAACTTAGTGTAGGGGAAAACTCGACGCAACAATAAACAACAATGGAAAACTCGATGCAATAATAAATAGTAGTAGAAAACTCGGCACAACGGAAAACTCGACACAACAATAAACATTAGTAAGAAAACTCGACGCAACAACAAACAAAAACAAAATACTTGGTGTAGGAATAGGTAGCAAGAGTTTAGCTCAAAAGAAAGAAATCTAATTGTGTGAAAAAGAAACTCATTCCAGAAACTAATTTGCAATGGGCTCCAAGAAAGGCTCTTGAGCAATGATTGGAAGAAATGGAGGATACGCAGCAAAAACAAAGTGGAAAATTTATGTAGCGACCGACAACACACAATATTTGCGTGGTAGAGGGCTTCATAGCTTAATGGAAAGGCTATGGATGACGCACAAGTCTTGAAGGTGATGGATAAAAATGAAAGGTGACCAATATTTAAGCTTGAATGGATAAGGAACGAAATTATGAAAAGGGATGGAATATCCATAGCGACAAGATGTTTTAAGGAAAGTTAAATATTTGCGCGGTGAACTTCCATAGTGGGTGCACCTTTGAAGTTTTCAACGGTACAAATGATATGGAGTGCCATGATTGTTCCATTTTTTAACCTCATGATTAAGTAATGATGAACCATAATATATTTTGACATGGCATTCATCCTAACCACTTGATTTGAACTTGGTATGTAATTACCCACTTTTTAACATGACTTGAGACTTAGGAAAGTAAACCTTTACAACTTAAACATGGCGAACCTTACACTCTTGAATTTCTTCCCCCGTGGTAGTATTTTATGAAAAAGACAATACACCATTTAAACCAACTTATGGCTAAACCCATTATTGACACTTCAAGCCATTCTTTATTTGATCATTGACCTCATAAACCTTGACACACTAACTATGACTCATCTAGGAAAGTCTTGATTTTCCAAAGCTCATGGCACGACTTTGAATGTTTTTTGGGCAAACCTCTAACTCTAGGTATAAAAAATCATGGTGCTAACAACTGACTCCAATGGGGATGCTATCCTCCCAGTGACATAGCAAAGAATAGTATACCAAGTGCATGACCATTGGGCTTTATTTGACTCAAAGACTCCAAACTGACAAACAAACTTATTTACAAGACTCTCTTGACACAAATTTCACTAAACTCAACATAAACTTAGGGCCTTCACTTTGGGCTTCAATATTGAGTTCAAATGCTTCATCTGAAAATAAAATGGTTATTTACAATGAAATGGAGAGTTTGATTTTTTTTTAAGCAAGATAGTGTTTGAGAAACCTGCCATTCAGAGGTCCTCCACCAATGAGATATCCATTAAGCTCCTGCATCAAATAGCATTGTTCCCATGGTATGCAAAAATCCTGAATGGTCCCAGCCAAAGATGATCAAACTTCCCATTTTTTCCTCTGTCTTCATTCCTTGTGTCCCACTTTAGTACCAAATCATCCACCTTGAAATCATCTTCCTTAGTATGCTTGTCAAAGGCTCTTTTCATTTTATCTTGGTGCAATTGTGAGCTATTGAAGACTTGTTCTCTCATTTGCTGCACATGGATTAACTGGTTTATCCTCCTTTGAGCATCATTTGGTTCAACTTCCTATTCTTGCAACAGTCTCATCACTAACAGTCCTAATGAGGTAGGAAAAATTGCCTTTGTACCATATACAATTTGAAAAGGTGATGTAGAAATATACCTTTTGGTGGTGATCCTATTATCCCATAATGCATAGATAAGATTTTTGTGCCAAGCTTTCTTATTTTCCTGTAGAAGCTTCTTAATAATTATGGTCAAGCTTTTGTTGGAAGACTCAGCTAACCCATTACCCTGTGGGTAATAAGCCGTGGAATGGCGAAGAGTTATATTACAATCACTGCAAAATTTATCCATTCTCTTGGACTTGAATGCTGCTACATTGTCAGTAATGATCTTGACTGGACAACCAAATCTAGAAAAAATATTTCTTTCTAGAAATTGAATGATAACAATATCAGTAGCTTTCCTTGTGGGGACTGCTTCAATCCATTTGGTGAAGTAGTTTGTGGCTTTCAGTATCCACCTATGCTGAGCTGAGGATGGCGGATGAATCTCTCCTATAAAATCAAGGCCCCATTGCATGAATGGTGCTTCAACAAAGATAGGATTTAAAGGTAAAGGCTGCAACTTTCTTTTTCCATAAAAAATCTGGCATTCATTGCAGCTGGAAACTTCCTTGTGTACATTGAAAAAAATACTAGGCCAATAGAACCCTTCCCTCAGCATTTTTTGCGCAGTGGTCTTCCAATAATGGTTCCCCCCACAATCACCTTTTTGAAACTCTTTGATAGATTTTTTCACTTCTTCCTCCAACAAACAATTTAACAAGATTCCACCTAGATCTTTCCAATACAAAGAATGGTCCAGAATGCAAAAAATTGCTGCTTTCAACTTCAAAAAACTGGCTTTGTTTTTTCTTAACTTAGGAGGAGCTTGTATATTTCTTAGTACATAAATAATATCAACATACCAATGATAATCAAGGAATTTTTGGGATACCTGTGGGATTGTTTCTTATTTTGAATTTGCTGATAGGTCAACAATGAAATTGATTCCCAAGACATCACAATTTGATTACGCCATCAACTTTGCAAGCCCCTTAATTTCAATCAACTTTGTAGGTTTTATCTCGAGGTCATACTCCAACATCACAACTATCCATTTTCCCCTTCTCCCTTCAGGTCCAGGTTGAGTCAAAATGTCTTTCACAGAATTGATAGGCACATAAGCAATGGCATGAGAATGCAAGATATAAGTTCTAAATTCATTTAGGGTCTTCACTAAGGCATATTCCTTCTTTACCATGATGTCATACCTTAGTGGGGAGTCTCTCAAAGTCCTGCTATAATATGCTATCGGACTTTCAAAGTTTTGTTCATCTTTTTTCAACACAACACTAGCAATGGTGTGTTCTGAAGCAAAATAAAACAAGATAAAATATTTTGGAAAATTCGGGCTGCCCAACACTGGAGATTTGGTTAGTGCCACTTTAATATCTTCAAAAGACTTCCTAACTTTAGGAGTCCATTTTATTCCATTGCCTTTCTTGAGAATATTTGTGATATACTTTATTATTTCTTCCAAGTTAGGAATAAACCTTCTCAAAAAATTTACTTTTCCTAGAAAAGATTGTACCTCCTTCTTGCTCATGGGTGTGCCAATCTTAAGAATTTATTCCACTCTATTGGGGTCTATCTTTATCCCTTCATTTGAAATGACTTGTCCAAACGATTTTCCTTCTTGCATTCCAAAATTTGACTTTTTGGGATTCAATGAGATACCAAACTTTCTACACTTCTGAAAGACCCTTCTTAGATGTTTGAGATGTTGATCATCAGAATCTAAAAATACAATGATATCATCTAAGTAAATAAAATTAAACTTATCTTTCTCATTGGAAAAGGCTATGTCCATGGCCCTTTGGAAATATTCCCCTACATTCATAAGCCCAAAATCCATTTTTGCATACATGAAGGTGCCCCAAGGTGTTGTAAAAGTTGTCTTCTCTTGGTCATCAAGATGCACCATGATTTGGTTGTATCCAGAGAAACCATCAAACATTGATATCTTTTGAGATCAAACCACCCTATGTAGGATGTAATCCATCTTAGGGAGTGGATAATTTTCTTTGAGAGACACCTTGTTTAGATTCCGAAAGTATACACACAACCTGATCTCACCACTTTTCTTCCTGACAGGCACTAGGTTAGCCACCCACTTGGAAAATATTACCTCCTTTTCAATCAATGGAAACAACAAAGGGTTTATTCTTCTCAACTTTTTCTTGAAATGTTTATGATCATCTTTGATTGGAATTACATGTTGAATTACCTTAGTATCATAGACCTTTAAATATTCATAACTCCATGCAAAAACATCAGGAAAATCCTTCATTACGTTGATATACCTCTGTTTTATTTATGGATTGAGTGTTTTGGATAGTTTGATGATCTTCAGATCCTTCTGATTTCCAATTTTGCAATCTTCTATGTTCTCATCATTTGTAGTGATTTTAGGATTTCTAGCTACATCATTGTTGTCAAAAATATTTTCCAGTGGAACCAAGCCTTTGGCAATAATGTTATTTTTGAGCTGCACTACATCTCTCCCAGCAATATGATTTTGAAAAAAATCATCATTGTTGAACACAGATGCATCTTCATTCTCTTCACAACAACACTCATCATCAATATTTGAATTAGAAAATTCATCACTCATCTGAAGGAATCTTTCTACCTATTTTTCATCTTCAAATATTTGCCAATATTTAATGTTATTAGGTATTGATGTCCTATGCTTGACTTCAATTTCATAATTTTTGTTAGGAAAAATTGGAATTTGAAAATCAAGGCTGAAGTAGCTAAAGCATCTGCAATTTGATCCCCCCCCCCCTAGGAATCACTAATAAATTGTATTATGAAAACTCTTCAAGAAGATCAAGTACTAAATTCCTATATGCCCTCAATCTAGGATGCTTGGACTGATATATACCCTTTACCTGAGTTATAACAAGCTCAAAATCTCCATGTACAACTATCCTCCTTGCTAGAGGGAAAACCCCCCTATGGCTACACTAGGGTTTACAATGTAGGCATATCAATAACTATTTAAAAGTCTCCTACTTCTCTAACTACCCCAAACATACCCCAGACTTATGCAAGAAAAGAAAAATGAGAAGGATTGGGTAACTATACCTTTACTCCACGTCCGATGACGATCCTCTCGCGCTTGAAGGCTTCACTGAATGCAAACCTCCTCCCAAGGTTGGCCTGCATTCAAAGACAGACAAACATAAAGATACAAGCATACATTTCATACATAAATAAGGGTTATATGTTAGAATAAAAACATAAATCAAATGCAAACATTCAACACATCATGTTTTGGGACAAGAAAAGTACTTCTTTTATTGATAATACAATGATCACTTACAACCAAAGTCGGCTATTACTCCTCAAAACTGGTCCAGGCTCCTCTTCACCAAGCTCCAAGTGCACCTTCATGTATCTTTCTCCTCTCAACATTCTTCTTGGGAAATGAAATGGGTTCTGATGGAGGAAAAAGGGAAAAATGAGGAATTCTGAGGCAATTCTCACAACAAAGCTATAAATGCTTGGGGCAAGGAGGGGATGTAAAACGGGAAATTTTTTACTGTTCTTATGTCTAGATATGGAATGAGACCCCAAAACCTCCTTTTATATGACAAAAGGATGGTTATTCGGTTGGGTGACGGGCTATAGGTAGTGGATTAGTTGGGAAACTACCCAATAGTCCGTAATCTCAATGAATTCCTTCCAACTTTTGCAAGTATACACGAGATGTAGTGGTGCAACATGCATACATACACGAGTTGTAGTGGTGCAACAAGCGTATGTACATGGGAAGTATTGGTGCAGGGCACGTACATCTTCAAAAAATGATTTTTTAAGAAGAGTAACTCAGTGATGGCTTGGAAAAAAATGCAAGTAAGATGGCCAAATGCCAGGTATGCTTGTGTAGATAAATTTAGGGTTATAATAGATGCCCCCAAATGTGTGAGGTCAGAAGAGAATTTTATGGCCGAAACATATTCACCAATGTATGTAACGAGTGAGTTCGAGACCAGAGTTTAGGAGGTTCCATCTGCAAAAAAAATTAAAATTGTCTCTCTGAGGCGGGCATACATATGCTTGGCATGAAATAAATCATGGATGCCAATCAAATACACTGCAAATCGACATTGTATAACTATATAAAGTGTATATGCAAGCAATACACAATGGATATACATCTCAAAATCAATGATATACAAGTATAGTATCCATATTCAAGAAGCCAATGATGCCTGATGGTTGGAGATGCGGCCTTCAGAGCTTGAGCAACAAATTTATGATCTTCAAAACTCGGGTAGGAGTGTAATTTGAGTGTATGAATTCACTACCCATAGGTATTCGACAACTCATCAGGAAAATACAAGAGGATCTCGATGATCAGGCATAAAAATTCATTGATTTCGAGCAAGGACTTGATTGGACTTTTGGGATGGTCGGGCATGAGGTCAAGAGACAAACTGCAGAAAGAAAGACTCGGGATGGGTGAAACTTCCCTTGGAAAAGAGAACGAAAGATGATCAGACTCAGGCAACATGACATTGACATAAGTTCACGATGTAGGAGGCAACACAAACTCTCCATGTGTTTGGAAGAGTAACCAAATGGAGGAGGACACAACTCTATGTAGCGAGAACAAATTCCTAAGGTCATATTAGATCCCAAAGCTTGACGAAAAAACAGAAGGATGTGCTTTTTCCAAGGGCAACTCATTGTGCTACCCAAAAAGAATATATATTCCCGTCCCCTCTTTTTGGGTTTTTTGATTTTTTTTGTCTTTTTCAATTTTTTAAAGAGCTTGAAAAATAATAAAATAATTCTACGTTACAAAGGAGAAATGAGTGTCTCAAGCATACTAGTTACAAGCGCAAGGAACACACTAATGCTCAGAGCAAGGAGACATGTGCAGGAAAAGGACACTCAAGAAAATTCCTCCATGGGTCAAGGTGTCAGGTCACAGAGGCAAAGTGCTACAAGGCTTCATGCTTCAAAGGTTCAGTTGAGAGCAACATGGAGCCAACATTAGTCCAAATATGCAAAGATGCAAATGTGATTAGCAAGACACGATGAAACCCCCTTCAATGTAATTTTTAACAAGCCCAGATAAGGTAAGCTCGATAGTTTTTCATTTTTAGAGAGTCTGAAAAATGTAAAAGAAGACTCCACTGGGGTAAATTTTTCGGAAATAGTCTAGTTGGTTCGAAAAATGGATAAACTAGCATCGAAAAGATGTCTATTCAAAACCATTTTAATGAGTGTGACAAAGAAAATATCACTCGACAATCTTTTCAATTTTAAGGAGTCTGAAAAGAACTTAACTATGGACTCACAACCTTTTTCTAGATTTAGTCTCCTTAGCCCGAAAAAGTATAAAATTTACTGAGGAGAACTCTCCTAGCGAGATGAATCTCCCGAGGTGTACCTTTTTCCTCCATAATCTACAGGCCAAAAAAGGGGGTCAACTCATGCCAGTAGATGTGCTTTTGTACCAATTTAACGAGTGTGAAGGAACAATGTCACTCGACGATCTTTTCAATTTTAGGGAGTCTGAAAAAATCTTAACTATGGATTTCGTGGGGGATGTTCTTCTGGAATAATTTAACGAGTGTGAAGGAACAATGTCACTTGATGATATTTTCAATTTTAGGGAGTCTGAAAAGAGCTTAACTACGGACTCCGTGGGGGTTCCTTTTTCATAAATTTAGTCCCTCAGGCCCGAAAAAGGGTTAAACGTATACCTGAGAATACTCTTCTAGCGAACCGAAGTTCCTAGAGTATACCTTTGTTTGTAAAATTGACCATCTGGACCGAAAAAGGGGTAAACTACCGCCGGACAGATGCGCCTTCAAGTTTTATTTTGGCGAGCGTAAAGGACAACACGATCACTCGACAATCTTTTCATGTTTAGAGAGTCTGAAAAGGGCTTAAAGAAGAATCCAAGAGGTTAATTTTATCAGTTAATCCATACAATATCGAAAAACATAAATGTAGTCTCGTCGGATGTTGATTTCGGATTTCAAAGCAAGCTTGAAAGACAACAAAGTATGCTCATTTTTGGGATTCCTGAGGGTGAGGCCAAGAGTGATGATGCATCATGCGAATGAGGCCCAATCTCGTAATTATGATAGGACCAATAAGGACTCCCGAGACTAAAGTCATTAGAGACAACATGGACACCAAAAGGTAACAAGGATCTATCTAGGGAATCCATGTAAAGGTAGGCTCTACCACTAAATTATGACACTTCTAAAGTAGCAATGACGGTTTCGTGTCACACTTCGGTGGGATCGATCCTATGGTAAAGTGGAAAAGACAATGAGATGCATAAAGTGGAGGTGGAAACCTAACTTATATGAAAAAGTTGGAAAAATGAATTTTACCAAAGGACCTTTAAAAGTGACCCATATCCCAAAAATGTTACCAAACCAAAAGGAAAAGTGCATCATAACATCCAATAAGAAACTCAAGAACCAAATTAAATGATTTTCAAGCTAGAAAAAACGACAAAAGGGTTCAAAACAGTGGCAAAAAGGGCCAAAAAAGTCTATAAATAGAAGTTGACAGCTCATTTTCACCATTGCAATTTGAAAATTAACCAAAAGGTAAAAAATAACCCTTTTCTAAAAGAGTTGATTCCAGGAGCTTCAGAGAATGAAACAAACTTCTGCTCAGACCAAGTAAGTATAAACTCATCCCTCTTGCATTTCAATACTTCTTTTATGCATAATTTTTAGTTTTTGAGGGGGCACACCCTCTTAAAAAAGGGTGGCCCTACATGTACGCGGGATTTCCAATGAAAACCCACATATGTACACATGCAGAGAACAGTCTGCCAGCGTACATAAGCGACTGTGTCCAAGACAACCCACGTACACCCTCAAAAGTATGGAAAAATAAAAAAGCAAGAGTTAACTCCCCTTTGAACTTGTCATTGAACATGATGTATGTCCACTGGAGGGAGAGGGAACATGAGGAAATTGACATCTTGGTCGATGAGGACCCTGCTGCTATCACTGTATTGAAACAATGCGGGTTATGGAAGTTCTACCCGTGTCTTTTTCATGAGGGCACAACCTATGCTACTGAATGCCCTGATGGATTATTGGCACCCTGACACAGAGGTGTTCATGATTGAGGGGCAGTCGTTGACTCCAACAATTGAGGACATATATTTCTTGACTGGCCTCTCAAGGAGAGGGGAACCAATCAACCTGCGTACATTCCCCTCTGGGCCCTTCAACATCGCCGACTACATCAGGATGCATTGCGAGGCTGACACTGAGAAAGTAGGTTCTTAGGTGCCCATCCACAATATCACCAACTTATCACTGAAGGTGATCATTTTTATTATTGGGCAGATCACTAGATCCGCAACCCTACACCAAGCTTCCCGGGAGCACATGTATTGTGCAATGCAGTGCCTAGATGCACAAATATTCGACTGGAGCATGACCATGCTTGACTGGATGAAGAGGCAACTTACAAAGTGCTAAGAGCGTAGAAACAAGAACTTCAGGTTCGATACCATTTTTTGCTCGTTCTTCTTTGAGAGGGTACCCAGTCTGAGTTCCAGAGAGACTGTATGGGGGCATGTGGCCTCCTTCCCAGTGGTGTTTAGATGGGAAACATTTATGCCACGACAACGGGGAGGGAGGACCATAGCGACCTTTGATGACAAGTTCTTCGAGTGATGGGCATGACAGATTCCAGTGATAGAGGACTACCCCTACATTGGAATCAACTTTTCTAGAGATCCAGACATGCCCGTACCTCCTGGGGAGGAGCTAGGAGAGATAGGTACATGTGTTTTAAAGTTATTTAATTTTTAGTTTCTTTTATATATACCATTTTTTATATGCATCAACGTATTTGAAAACTATGTATCTGTTATGTATGTTGGATCATG
This sequence comes from Picea engelmannii, assembly GCA_009831015.1. NCBI lineage: Eukaryota > Viridiplantae > Streptophyta > Pinopsida > Pinales > Pinaceae > Picea > Picea engelmannii. The sequence goes on along the minus strand of ML778374.1, from coordinate 1,147,608 downwards.
CTGTCATTGATGCCAATGGTTTGATTGATTGATGTCAAGTGATTGATTGATGTCAAAGGATTGATTGATTGATGATTTATGTAATATAATATGTATTGTCCTTGATGAGAATGCATAGATGAAGATGGATC
>ML778374.1:1126941-1147377 GCA_009831015.1 Picea engelmannii | reverse complement strand
TTTTGGTGTGGAACACTTGAGAATATTGAATATCTATAGGTGAATGAGGTAACCAAGGATATCTAAGCCGAAATTCTGAGGAAAGTGAAGAAAAGAAGGCCGAAATGCAAGGAAGGATAAATTCTTTTGATGGTGCTTTCTAAGGTATGTTATTTACAGTTTTTCTATAATGATTCAGATACTAAAACTGCTATGAAAGTGAGAAAATGTAGCCAAGTATCCTTGGTTAAAAACTCAGATTGTGGGTCGTTTTATTTTGGGAGTTACACTCCGTGGAAAATAGGGTTTGTGGCTAGTCCTTAAACTAGTAAAAATCAGGTGTTTCGGGTAAAAATGTCATAACTTCTTCATAAAAGATCCAAATTTAGTGAGACCAATTGTGTGGGTTATATTACAGTCTGTAGTATTCTCTATAATAGTTTCAGATCTATTCATCAAATATTTTGTGTGCGGCACGCTCTACAAGGCCGCTCTCTAGAATAAGCCAAAATTCATCAAGGTATGCCATTTTTGCTATAACTTCTTTTCTGAGAGGTTCCAAGTAGTGCCACTTGGAGGAATTGCATAAATCACACTGAAGAACATTGTGTATCAGTTTCAGGTATTTATTCAGTACAAGTACAAAGTAATGATTATTTCAAGTTAGGGTTGTTGACTAATCCAAAACTAGTCATGGTTGAGACAAGCAGTTGATGAGTTGGCACATACATGAGGTGTATAGTTGATGATGTTGGTACATATTGATGAGTCATTGTTGATGAGTAGTTGACACATGATTGGTATATACTTGGTACATGGTTGGATGCACTTATTTATGGTATAGATTGATATCTGTTGAGGATTGTTGCCTCATCTCAGTTGGTGCTGAGAATGCAAGCTGAGTCTTGCATATAGAGCTAGTGCTCTTGTAGATTTGTACTCTATTCAGTTGTTGCTGATAAACCCCAATGATTGTAGTCCGTAATAAAAAGAAAATTGTACATACATCTTGTGTTCTTTGTGTTCATTGTGGTGATGAATTGTCGATGATATATTGCTGATATATGTTGTTGATATGTGCTCACATATAACTGGTTATAAATGACAACAATGGGTAATGAATAAATGTTGAATGCTAATTGATGAGTTTTTGTGCAAGAGGGAAGTTTTGGGAAAAAGAGTCCCACACTCATTCACTCCCCCTCTAAGTGTGGTAGGTGTGTCCAACAATGTACAGATGTGGGACCTGTGTGCCTGACAAACTTCTCAAGGACTAGGCGGCGTCCTCGACCAGAGGTAGTACCAACAAAAATCGTCAGACCAGTAGTCGCAAGGGGACCTCCAGCCAGAGAGGCTGAGAGAGTTTTGAGACGAGTGCAACAGAACCTCACTGCGCTCACTCGTGTAGTTCCCATGTTCGAGATCGAGGATATCCCACCATCGATGCCACCTCATGTAGTTGGGGTGCCACGAACTTGGGTCCAACTCTTTCGGCGTTTGGAAAATGCCGTTGTTCACTACAATAGGGTCAATAGTCCCTGAGCTTAGATATGATGGACTATCATGTGCCGAGGGAACGTTTTGTATATTTTTGAGGGAATAAGCCCCGTGATGTATAACGGATTACTATTTTTGAGGCATTCGCGCCCACCTATGTACTCTGACACTTTTTGATATATATATATATACATATTTTAATATGTCTTATGGATCACATTTTTACAAATGTATGTACATGTGTATGTGCGTGCTTATTTTTATGTGTGTTCAATATGACAATCTAATACTTGATTAGCTAGAGTATATGTCATTTGATTTAATCTCCTAGGAACATGGATATACGTAATGTAATCAAAGAAGTGTTCTAAGAGACGTACCCTAAGGAAATGTCGATGTAAAGTAGGATCATAAACGTGGTAAACCCCATTTAACTAGGACACAACAAACTGAGCATATAAGTAGACCCGGAGGTGAGAGATACCATGTGATAAAGCATCACAAAGAAATTCTATCACTACACTATACTCGGTGACATTGTTTGTAGCGTCACCTAGAAAAATACCTCTAGAAGATAGCAATTGGCCTTGAGGCGTGAAAATCACCCAAGCTGCAGAAGAAAGCCTCCGAGTGTGTCAGCTAGCACTGTCCGCGAACCCAAATAACACCTCCGATTCACTTGACATATGCCATGGTGAAAAATATGACATAAATAACGACACGTCTATAAAACAAAAAGACAAAAACTAACTGTATAAGAACTATACATATGTACAAGAAGTCACCCAGGTGACCAACCTACGAGTAATATTTCTTGAGGAGCCCATTTCTAGGCTTTCCCAAAGCATTTCCCTCAAAGTCAACCAGATGATAAGCACCCTTATTTAATACTTCTTTCACAATGAAAGGTCTGAACCACATGGGTTTGAACTTACCTACCCCCAGGGGATCCTTATCTTGGTCGTAGACCAGGACAAGGTTACCTTCGGAGAAAATCCAAGGACGAACGAACCAATCATATTGACACTTGACTCTTTTCTTGTGAGCTTCGTTAGCCAAGGCTACATCACTATGTTTCTCATCGAGCTGCTTGAGATATAATAGGCATTTATCAAGTGGTGAAGTGTCTGGAAATAAATCTACTGCCAAATTTAAAGACGAGATCTGTCACTCTATAGGAAAGATTCCTTCCATCCCATAAACGAGTTGAAAAGGTGAGAAACCGGTCACAATATTTACAGATGTTTGGTAGGCCCATAATCTCGAGTACAACATCAAATGCTAATTTGACTTGGCAGAATTGATCGTTCGCTGCAGAATAGTCTTGAGGGACTTATTCACAACTTCCACTTGACCATTCGCGTGTGGGTAGTATGGTGATGAATGCTCTTTCCTCAACCCAATATTTTATGTTAACTCATACACACTTTTGTTCTGGAAGCGACTACCATGGTCAATGAAAATCTCCTTCGGGATGCTGAACCTTGCTATTATCTGGTTAAAAATGAAGAGAGATGCTATTTCACCATCATTGTTAAATGTTGGCATAGCCTCAACCCACTTTGTGAAGTAGTCTACCGCTACGATGATATAACAATGCCCCCTGGATGAAACCGGGTGGCATGTGGTGAAATCAATCCCCCACTTGGTGAAAGGACCAACAACAATGATGAGAAACATGCGAGCATGATTTTTCCTCATATTCCGAGAGAATATTTGGCATAGGTGGAACTTCTTGACCGACTCAACGCAATCCTTGATTAACGTAGGCCAAAAGTAATTGACTCATAGAATATATTGGGCTGTTGCTAACCCAGAAAAATGACCACCACATGATCTAGTGTGGAAATCATTAAGAATGAGTTCCGCTTCTTCGTGTATAATGAACCAACGAAGAATACAATCTACATCTCGACGATACAAAGTGTCATCGAGTATGAGATAGTTTCGTTCCCGATGGAGAATTCATCGACGCTCGTCGCGAGAAGAAGAAGTGGGGCACTTCAAAGTCTGGAGATAGACTAGTATATTTCCATACCATGGGTCTGAAGATGTGATCAGAAAAAGATCGCCTTTAATAGGTGATTCTTCGGGCATAAAATTACCTGATTCGACTAGAAGTTCCGAAATAAGTTCCACAAAGACCAACGAATTTTTGGATTTCGTGGAAACAAAATCCAAGTCAAATTCCTAGAGGATAGCAATCCAACCACTGATCTTTCCACCAATGACTCATCATGTCAACACATATTGAAATGGATTCACAACGAAAATGACAATGGTTTTGCAAAGCAGGATATAATGACAGAACCACTGGACAACATGCACTGCTTCCAACACAAGCTTCTAAAAATGGGAGTAGTTGAGTTCTAGTCCAACCAGGCCTCAGCTCAGGTAATAAATCACATGTTCTTTGAGTAGATCGTCCTCTTGAACCAAGACCACACCGATGGTCGACTCTGCAACAACAATGTACAATAAGAAATATTTATTATAATTGGGAGGCTGGAGCAGAGGGGTAGACATAAGGGCACGTTTCAACGCTTCAAAAGAGTATTGAGCAACTTCATCCCAATAGAATGGGACTCCCTTTTTCAGTAAACACATGAACCCTTTAGTGATATCGACATAGTTTGCGATAAAATGCTGAAGAAAGTTTGCTTTCCCCTGTAAGATTTAAAGCTGAGGGATTGTGCATGGGGGAGGCAACTGAACTATTGCCTCAACCTTCATAGGATCGACCATGATCCTTATTGTCGAAACTATGAAACCTAGAAGACGACCTAACGTCACGAAAAAACTTCACTTGCTAGGATTCAAGCGAATCCGATAGTAGCAACATCGTTCGAAGATTAGTCGAAGGTGTACAGGATGGTCAACTCACTTGCAAGATCATGATGCTAGATCATCGAGATACGCCTCGACTATATGTCTAATATCGTGGAAATAAAAAGACATGGCCCATTGAAAAGTGGCTCCAACATTCTTCAGGCCAAAGAGCATCTTACAATAAGAAAATGTGCCCCATGGATAGATAAAAGTTGTTTTATGATGGTCTTCGGGTTTGATCTGAATCTGGTTATATCCCAAAAAACCATCCATGAATGAAAAGACCTCACAACCTGCGCATTCATCGATAATATGATCAATGAATGGGGTGGGGAAATTATCCTTTGGACATGTTTTATTCAAGTCACGGAAGTCCAGGCACACACGAATCGTACCCTATTTTTTGTTAACCAGAATAGGATTTGACACCCATTGCGTCAACTGTATGGGGTAGATAAAACCGACTTTAAGAAATTTCTCTACTTCAACCTTAATAGCTGCTGCTTTCCGAGGATTCACCGGACGAATCTTCTGTTGGACCGACTTGGCATCAGGATAAGTCGTTATCTCATGTTTGACGATTCTTGGATTGATGCCTGACATTTCCTCGTAAGACCAGACAAAAACATCACAAAATTCTTTAAATAAGTCTATATAGATTTGAATCTCCTCAGGGGCACAGTCTGCTTTGACGAAAACATTCTCCACGATGCCAGGGGTTTTGGAGATGTCAATAGGTATCGTCTCAGTGATAGTTTCCATATTACCCTCGACGTAGACTGCGTGCGTAGCCATAGGATTAACAGAACAAGACCTGTCTCCAGTCATAGTCAACATGAATTCACCTACCTCTATTCTTCTTAACTCTGGGAGAAAATAAGTTCTGTGATGGAGATCTTCCCAGGGTCTGTCCAGACCAGTCAATGCCTCTATAATCGACTCATCAGAGGGAAAGACCAAGTCTAAAGAATCTGTAGTGGTGAGGGAACCTTGAGGCCAAATAGTCTTGAGGACTGGATCTAACTCTTGTGCGGGAGTCAGATCGGGGTCGACGGAAGCTTGCTGGACAATACTGTATGCAACTTCTGCCATAGACAAGGGAATGGCCATGCCAAGATGCCTTGTCCCTTCCATTGAGGCCGATGGGGAAGGAAGAGTCCACAGATCATTAAATTAAGTCATTCAGAATGACAACACTTGAAAATTTTCATCCCTAGGCTGGTCGGGGGCAACCAATATGAACTTGACATTGCTAGAAGGAGGCGGGTAATCAAAAGTATCCATCAAAGGTGGGAACAAACCAAAACCCATGTTGATGATGCCAGACTGAGGGTTATCATTCATCGGGACCGTGGATGCCCCTGATGAAGGGTTAGGCCTGGAGAAGGAAAAATAATCAATGGTTATGATTCGTCCCTCGTGTGGAAACAACAAGACCCTAAAAACTATGGCAACCATTGCATGAATTTCATAAGTCCAACTCCTTCCTAATAGAAGGTTGTAGTCGAGAGGCGCATCGACCAATTCAACTTCGACGCACACAGTCTTCCCTCCTAACTGCATGAGGAAAGAAGGGATGATTCCATGTGGTCTGAAGGAATGATCATTGAAAGCAGTAAGCAAAGTAGGTGATGGAGATAAAATGGGTTGGCCAATGGCATTCCAATGCACCAACGACATCATGCAAGTCGAGGTGCCCTCATCAAACACCGTGTGGAAAATATTATGGGTAAAACTTTTTGTGGTGTAAGCCACTACTATCTAAAACGCAACGTGGTATGGGAGATGAGGTTTCGATTTGGTCGTATTGAGAACAATCATTCTCAGATTGCATGTCTCTCCAGATCGTAAGGAAGATAACATAGCCTTTCTCTGCAAAGGGCAACTCTAGAGGACTTCCAAAGTAGACATCGCGCAAGGGGTTTGTGACAAATCCTCCACCACAGAGTAGTTTTGGGCGGCCCTTGCGTTAGGATTATGAGAAGCTTTCTTGAACGCCCCTTTCAGGATGTGTGTCATTGTTTCACTCATCGTCCTCTCAATATGGAGAGGAAAATATGGGTTTACAACTTCTTTACCCTTTTCAGTAGATTCCGACATTCCGTAATTGTGTGCCCTAGTTGCTATGTAAGCATCACCTTTCATCATATAAATGTTCCCGGCCGAGGGATTACTAGAAGATGCGGGGGGTCCCTGACTGCCCCCATCCATGCTTGAAGAGGCTTGTTTCATATTTTTCCCATGTGGAAATGGGTTCGTTAACACAACAGGTTGCTGCTGGGCCAATAAATTCTGGGCCTCCACAAGTCGAGGGAACAAGTGAGTCAGGTGGTCCTCCATGCAAAGGTTACACCGATACTTTGACTTTCTCTTTTCTATGTTTCCCCTGCCAACATTGTTATTGGGTTTCTTATCCCTATTACCCTTCTTGTTTCACTATTTTTTCTTTCCGTTAGGCTGTTGGTTTTCCTTCAGGTTTGTCAACTGCACACTGTGTACGCCCGATGTTTGGGTAGGGGGAGTAGCCGAAATAGAGTTCTGGCTGGCCACTGTCTGCTGTATCAACAATTGTTGCAATTGATTTGATAACTAATCAATGGAATTTCCTTGTGATGAACCAAATATACCATCGACATGTGGTCCATACTTTTGTCTGGCCTTGTCAAGGATGGACTGTGGTGCATCTAGGAAAATCTCATAGAGTAAGTCAGACTAAGAGTATATCAATTCAAAATGTTGTGCTCTCATGATCACCTCCTCCTCCGAAAACATTCCTGAAGTTGCAATGTCCTTGGATAACTGAGGTACAAAAGACTTCAGGAACCACTCCAATAGGAAAGCCGGTGGGACATGTACCTTGATCAAGCTCTTTTGATGCCACGATTCTCAGATGTGATATGAGATATGATTGGCCTTAGTCTACTCAAATTTGGCCAGCAATTTGGTGCTGACATCGTATCTCACGGGTAGTTGGGAATGGTTTAGGAAAACCATCGCCAAATCACTAAAGTAAGAGTATCTTGAGCGGTCAAGCTCGATGTACCATTTCGTGACACCCCCGATAAGAGTGCATTGAAACAAGTGCAACTGTATGGAGTCGTCTCGCAGCAAGTTTGACGAGCACCATAGGTGGAAAGTTGTCATGTGATCACTTGGGTCTTCGCCAGGCTTGCCTTCAAATTTTAGAATGTTCGAGGGCAACTTAGTCGGCATGGAGGGCCAACATGGATCATGAAAAATTGGGTCACTAAGAAACCTTGACAAGTTTGGAAAATGTAATGTTTCCAAAAACGATAGTTTGGGCTGGGTACTATGTACAAGAAAAAGGGATCCTGGAGTTTGGCTGGGACCAGATTGCTAGGAAAAGTTGGGTCGTTGGCCAGGGTTCTATTAGACACCATGGCCTTGACCAACGCACAAAAACAATGTTTGTTGGGGCATCATCGGTTGATTCCCATAATTGGACATCGAGGGCTGGGCGAGGATTGCTCCTTGTGTTGTGTTCCAAATATTCTGGAAGGGGTTGCCCCTTGCCGATCCAATGAGCATAGGTACTGAGCCTTGCCCGAGGTTCCATTGAGAATGGAAGGGGTTTCCCCCGGTCGACATCCCTGACGAGGGACCTGATCCCTGGCAAGGATTCCTAAGTCCTTATGAGGATAAAACTCTTGTGCTCGCCCCATGTGTAGGAATAGTACCCTGTACACGATTATGTTGTCCAAAACCAGGGTTTCCCCCAACCGAGAAGACAACTAATGAAAAAATGTTATTACCAAACACGCCGAACAAAGAGAACGACATGGATCCCACCGACGTGGTGTAGGAAGACAGTCCTATGCTTCCTTCTCCAAACAAGTTGTAGTTCGTGTTCGGCCCGACGAGTGGCTGGAAAGCACCAATGAGCGAGGGAGACAGAGGAGGTATATGACCCCCACCGTAAGGGATAGTGTTATAGGAGGCTGAGGTGCCCCCCATGGAACGTTGCAAGGGAGCGTTCGAGGTCCCTGCCCCCAGACCCATGGTCTATAGGGTGGAGTAGGTAAGGATGAAGTTCGTATCAAATCCGGGCATCCCATATGAAAATTGAGGGCCCGTCGCACTCTGTGTGAACAGAGCAGTGGTCGCCGCCAATGACGGGATCCACTGCCCGAAGTAGAGGTGGTTGAGACCATTGCTGTACGAACCGACGAAGGTGGGTTAGGAGGTGGAATACCCCCTATGGTGGAAACCATTAAGGGAGTATGAGGACTCCCTGATGAAGTAGCAACATTTTCTTCCATAGCTACTTGTAAGACTATATGACGCTCATGAGGTGTTACCCTTGGAGGGACAACTTGTACCAAAATTGGCGCTGACAAGTCAGTGATCGGAGGGTTGGATGGCTCAAGATCTTCCGCTCCAAAGTTAGAAACAATAGGTTCCTCCGGATTTGAGTAATCTCCTCTCGGAGCTGGCTTGGGCATAATCTCCTACGGCCCGATCACTTCAAATGACCCTTGCTAGTCAAGTCTTCACCGTAACAGTAGCAGTGGTGGCTCCAATGTAACCAGCGGAAGGCCCTGAATCCTTCATGACTGTTGGAGCTCTTGATCTTCCACTTTGTGAAAAGAAAAACGACACATCAAGGCTTTAACTAACATTTAAAACCAAGCACACACTAGAAAATTTCCTACAGGATAAAGCAAGCAAACCACTATCTAGTTGGAAGAACAATTACGCCAGCCAAGACTAGAGTAACTTACCAGTGCAAGTGCAACTTGAACATGGAAGACCCCTCCGGGTATACTCTTCAAAGCATGGCCCGACGTCTTCCATAGGTACCGTGGTATACCCCCGCAATCACCTATGTAAGTCTCTATAATAAAGGAAACTAAGTTGCCAGCTTGCAAACAATCACCAGGATGGTACAGTCTACAGTCAGGTGGATCGCAATAAGTAGGATAACAAGTATGAAACCTACCGAGTGTATCAAAAGAAAGTGTTCCAGAATACAATTGAGGATCTCAAACGGATTCAAGTACCACGAAGCTCCGTAGGCAAATGAAAACGATAGTATCCCATGACAGATTCTCAATATGCATTCCCCACTACACTCGGTCTGGCTTTGGAGCGGTTATCTTCGCTACCTTTCCTCACACAACCTCGTGTTTGGCCCCTGTGCTAGAGGGCGGTCTCAAATAACTTTCACGTCACTGGAATTTTACAATCCCTAGCTTTGAATCCAATGTTTTCTTATAATCCTTGAAGAGTTTCCTCTCCAACCTAATTCAAGGCTCTACCCTAAACTAGTTGATTGACCCTACAACCATAAAAGTTTAATTAATTTTAAATTAGCGTTCTTTTTAAATGGATTGTTTTAACTCAAAGGATATGGCCATGAAACTAGTGATGTCTATGAGATATGAAAAGAGGAGAAGTAAATGAAATTGAATGCAAAGTTACTTCTAATTAACAATAAATATTTGCAACTAACTCTTTAAACCAACTTTTTCATAACTAACTTTTTTCAAGATCTTTAAAAGGAAGACCTAAAATGAAATTTCGCTCGACTACGAGCTACTTAGTGTTCTAAGAAATCAGTAAAGAACTTAAAAAATGAACTCTTTTTCCTAACAAGTAAGATAACTAACTCCAACTACTTTACCAAACTAAGAAATGAAAACTTTTTTTTTATTTAAAAAATGCTTCAAACAAGAAAAGATTGAAATAATTTTTTTATTTTTATTTTCTTTAAAGAAAATGAAAGGGGGTAAAAGAAACACCAGACAAGACTGAAATTGACCTCTGTCCCATTTCGGATCATAGGGAGTCACTAAAGACACCAAATAGGTTGATGAAAAACTCAAAGACTCGCCTAAAACCCTTTCGAAGTAAACACAAGAAATATTCAAAAATACAAACAAACTGACATCTAACCCTGTCAAGATAGAGGCACTAAACTTTGTCAAGATACCCTGAGAATTAAAAACCTCAATCAGGGAAGAGGTTGATTGCCTCTTCCTAAAAAACAATCCCTTGAACCAGGTACACTACTAATGATTAGGAAACTTGTGTATGTACGCGGGCTGTCTATAAAATAAGGCACATATGTACGCGTGCTGACCCACAACAGGCCGCGTACACCTCTTTACTTCTTGAAAAAAGAAATAAAATAGACAGACTGACAGGGCAGGGAGAACTGGTATGGGGCCAATAGGTGACCATAATCCCTTAAAAGACTCAATATAAATTGAAAAGGTATAAAACCAATCAAACACCCAAAATATCCCCTAAAACCCTAGAGGCATTCCTAGTATGGTCGCCAGTTCTGCTAGCGAGAAAACCCCCCCTATGGCTACACCAAGGTTTACAATGTAGGCATATCAATAACCGTTTAAAAGTCTCCTACTTCTCTAACTTACCCAAACATACCCCAGACTTATGAAAGAAAATAAAAATGAGAAGGATTAGGTAATTGTACCTTTACCCCACGTCCGGTGACGATCCTCTCGTGCTTGAAGGCTTCGCTGACTGCAAACCTCTTCCCAAGGTTGGCCTGCATTCAAAGACAGACAAACATAAAGATACACGCATACATTTCATACATAAACAAGGGTTAGATGTTAGAATAAAAACATAAATCAAATGCAAACATTCAACACATCATGTTTTGGGACAATAAAAGTACTTGTTTTATTGATAATACAATGATCACTTACAATCAAATTCGGCCACTGCTCCTCGAACCTGGTCCGAGATCCTCTTCACCAAGCTCCAAGTGAACCTCCGTGTATATTTCTCCTCTCAACCTTCTTCTTGGGAAATGAAATGGGTTCTGATGGAGGAAAAAGGGGAAAATGAGGAATCCTAAGGAAATTCTCACAACAAGGATGCAAATGCTTGGGGCAAGGAGGGGATGTGAAATGGGCAGAGTTTCACTATTATTATGTATATATATGGAATGAGACCCCAACACCTCCTTTTATATGAAAAAAATATGGTTATTCAGTTGGGTAGCGGGCTATAGACGGTGGATTAGTTGGGAAACTACCCAATAGCCCGCAATCTGAACAAATTCCTTGCAACTTTTTCAAGTAAACGCGGGCTGTAGTGGTGAAGCATGCATACGTATGTGGGATATAGTGGTGTAGAAAACATATATATGTGGGCATTATTGGTGCAGGGCGCGTATATCTTCAAAAAATGAGTTTTTAAGAAGAGCAACTCAGTGATGGCTTGGCAAAAAATGCAAGTAAGAGGGCCAAATGCTAGGTATGCTCGTGTAGAGAAATTTAGGGTTATAACACTTCTCTAGTTATGAATTAGAGTCATAACCTGCATCTAATTCAAAGGATTTAACTTCAGCCACTAATGACTACTTTGAGAGGCAATCAACATTGTTATGCCAGGGGATCTTATGGAAGTCACACCACTTCCTGGTATCTTTCTTCATCTTCCCATTGTCCTTATTTTCTTGTGGATTTGAATGGTTGTCATGAGGTTGACCATAATTTATCTGTAATTTGTTTTGGGGGTTAGGGCTTCCCTTTTCCTGCTTCTGTTGCGAGGGGTCCCTAGACCCAAACTTCCATGTCTTTTATTTAAGCTTCTGCTTGATTTTTACGACATATTGATAGGCCGCGCCCAAGGATGATATGTCCAAAAAATCCATTTCTATTTGGATGTATCTATGTAGAATTCCACGGTACTTGAGCACCAAATGGCACTAAGAATATTTGATACCTACCTTGGTGCACAAGGTATGGAAGACATTGGTGAACTCTGAGACTGTTTGGTCTCTTTCCTGCTGCAATGTGATCCATCTTGTATACAAGTCGTTATAACTTCCAATAGGGTAGTATTGTTCCTTAATAACATCCTTGAAGGAGTCCCAAGTGGGTGCAATTGAAAATAATTTGTATACTTCTGTTTCATTTTTATCACAGAAAGTCTCCCACCAATCTTTGACATGGGGGATGACCTTGAGGAGCGCAAACATAATCTTTTTTCTATCGGAAAAGTTGTGGATAGAAAAACACCCTTCTAGAAGGTTTAAAAATTTATCTACGACATCCGCATCTATTTGACCTTCAATTATAGTAATATAAAAATTGAATTGTACCTTGAAGGGGGTGGTGCTTCCGCTTGAGGTGGATGTATTGCTTGTCAGCAATCATCGAAGCATTTGTGCGAAGCTGGCCATCATCTCGTTCCTCTATCTCTCAAGGGATTCCTTGAGAAATATTTTGAAAGGATCTCCTATCCTGTCATATTTATTTTCACCCGCCAAGAGAGGTTTCTTGGGCTTGCAAGAGTAGTTGTCTTCAAGATAAACAAGCTCAAGACCCAACTCTCTATACCCTGACCGCGTTGGGGACATGCACTAAAAAATGACAAGGAGCAGACTGCTCTAATACCAATGATCCATATTTATGAGAGGAATGAAATGAAACCACATATTTATAATGTTAACACAGACAAATAGTGAACAATAATAGATATGCAGTAAAACTTGACTTCTATTAAATAAGAAATATGTTGAAAACTGTAAAATGAAAACTGAAAACAAGCTTGCTAGAATGGTGGCAGCTTATCCTCGAGAAGAGATGTGACGGTTGCGCTCATTCACAAGAATATGAGTATAATGAGACTCTGAATGAATTTTTACAATAAGTATGAATTCCAAAACCATATACATCCAAAATCTAACCCTAGGAGATGAAGCACCAAAATTCATGTGGGCCCTATTGGGGTAAGTTAGTACATTAACTTCTCGGGGTTGTAACTTTTGTATATGAACTTAGTTTAGGGCGCACGATAGCTCATTGGAAAGGTATTGATGAGGATATTCATTTATGGGTATCAATAATAGTCTTTGGATATCATTGAGATTCCCTATCGGGAAACAACATCATTTAGGCCCTCAAACTGCCCCCAAAAGTAAAAAACTACTAAAAATAGTAAATTACCAAAATTGCCAGAAAATTGTTTTGAGCCTACTGGAAAAGGTGGGTGGACATCGATATCCACATGGATCAATCATACCTCCTTAGGAATCAATGGTATATATTGCATTGAGTTCCCCCATTAGATGAGGAAATTTCTGTTGAATTTGGCCCTGGGTGAGCCACTTTCCTTGGTGCAGGAGCCGCCCTGCTTTGACAGCTCGATAAAGTTGGATCCTCTGCTGGTGAGTGAACTTGATATATGTGTCCACGATATGATCATTGGATGCATGTTTGATGTAGTCAGGGTTGAAATCTGTTGGTTTCAAGTGTTCTTCTATCTATGAGGTGTCCAATAATGGTGGAAAATAAGGCCGAAGGACATCCGCATTGAACATTAAGTACAAGCCAAGGAAGGGGGACAGGTTGAGATTAAAATCATTGTCACTCACAACCTTGGTAATGGTGTAAGGCCCATAAGAGAGTGGATGAAGCTTCTGATGAGGCCCTGTAAGGCATTCTTTTTGCAATTGCAAACAAACTTTGTCTCCCACCTGAAACTGGTGTGGCACCCATTGTTGATTATGGTGTTTCTTGTACTTGGAATTAGAATTCTGTAAAATATATTGAAGCTATTGGCGAATGTGTTGGATTTTCTTAATGAATCAAGTGTCTTTGTGAGCTACAGTTGTATCATGTGATGAGTCTTCCTGGATGGCCACAAGGGGTAGTGTAACATCCATGGGACCCAATGGTTGAAATCCCAACTCCACCTGAAAGGGATTATGGTAGTTTGAGCTATGTATGGATCTATTGTAGCTGCAATGAACATAAGGAAGACTATCATCCCAGGTACAAGGGTGCTTGGAATTGTACGTGTGTAGGATGTGCATGATCATCTGATTGACGACCTCAGTTTGACCATCTGTCTGGGTTAGAAGGAAGTAGACTTGGTGAGCTTGGTGCCCAGGAGTGACCAGAGGCTCGACTAGAATGTGTTGAGGAACTGGCTGTCCTGATCTAAGATAATGTTTTGTGGGATCCAAAAGTGTACCCACACTTGTTCAAAGAAAATATTGACAGTGTCCTCCACTATGATTCTCTTCTTGCAGGCAACCAAAATTGCCATCATGGAAAAGCGATCAACAACCAAAAAAACATAGTGATTTCCATGCCTAGTGGCATGACGTGTAGTCCATTTAGATGGATTCCTAGGGCCTACGAGGAGTAGGTAGAGGAGTGTATAATTCTTGATTCTTGATGGTCGTTTTGGAAATAACGCAAACAATGTATGAATGTATATACTTGCTGACATCTTGTCGAAGTTTCAGCCAGTAGAAATGTCATTGCAACACTGCCACTGTATTTTCCACATCGAAGTGTCCTGCCACCCAACTATAGTGGGCTTCCCAAATCATCTTCACTCACTCTCTTGATGGAATGTAGATATAGGCTATATGGAACAACAACCCATCCTGAATATGTAAATTATTGATAGTTTTGTTGGCGCCTAACATCTGGTAGGTGTTGGAAAATTCGAGATCCATCTCATAGAGGTGGGGCCACCCAGAGGTATCATGGCCACAAGAGTCTAGCACTGTGGTGAGTGTCACAAATGGAGGTTAGCTGAGGCAATCAATGACTCACTTGGTACTTCCTATTTTATACTTGATGTTTAGGTGGAACTACTTCAAATATGTGGATCACTTCTGATGGTGGTCATTCTGCAATTTTCCTTATGTTTGCATGAACTGCAATGGATTATGAACAATGTGGATGACAGTCTCCTTCCCAAGAATGTAATGCCTCCACTAGAGGCAGGCTTGCACAATGGAGTATATTTATTTGTCATAAGTAGGGTACTTACAAAAAACATATGATAGTGTCTCACTATGATAGGCCACAGGGTGGCAATGCTGAGTGAAGATTGTGCCCACAACATAGTATGAAACATCTGTATCAATCTCAAAGGGATGTTGCAGGTCAGGTAATGAGAGAATTGGTGTTGAACATAAGTGTTTATTCAGATCATCAAACGCTTTCTATTGGGACATGACCCACACAAATATTTCCTTACCACCACCTCTGGTTATTTGATTGAGGACCCATGCAATATGGGAGAATCCCAACACGAACCTATGATAAAAATTGGTAAGGCCTAAGAGGCTCCGAAGCTCAGTGAGGAGGGATGATTTCAAGGATGGAAATTTGTTTTAAAACGTAGAAACCTTAGCAAATATAACTAATCCTTCAAATGCCAACTATAAATGTTTGGCGATATTTTTGTAAACATATTCAAATTTCTACGGATTTTATATAGTTTGTATAAAATTTTGGGATTTTTAAGGTAAAATAATTTTATCCTATAGAATTTGGATGAATCATTTTTAGAATGGCGAATCCTTTTTTGGGAAAAACCATGGAAAATTATCCCATGAGCGAAATTTAGCCCCTAAAATCATCCTTGTCAATGAGCATGGTTAGGGATGGCTAGTCATAGATGACTTGGATCTTGGTTGGATCAACATGCACACCTCGCACATCAACAATTTAGCCTAGGTATTGGACCCTTTCCATTCCAAAGGAGAATTTTTCCAAGTTGGCATATAGCTTGTGCTACCACAGGGTGTGCAGGACCTGCTGAATATGCTGCAAGTGTTCTGCCCAAGTCTTGTTGTAGATGAGGATGTCATCTAGATACACTACCAAAAAATAATTAGTGAAGGGCTCCAGGATATCTTCCATCAACCTCATCAAAGTTGTTGGGGCATTCGTCAAACCAAAGGGCATGATCAATCATTCAAAAAGACCTTCTTTTGACTTGAAGGCAGTTTTCCATACATATGTCTGTTCTATTGGGACCTGATGGTAGCCATATTTTAGATCAATCTTACTGAAGTATTTTCCTCCCTTGAGTTGATCAAGGAGATCTTCAATTTGGGGAATCAAGTACTGGTTCTTGACCATGATTTTTTTTAGGGCCCGATAATCAATGCAGAGTCACTAGGTCATGTCTTTCTTATACACCAACACAATTGGGCTTCCACAAGGTGATGAGATGGGTTGGATGTGCCTCCAGTGGATGATTTCTTGGATCTGACACTCGATATCCTCATTTTATAATAGAGAGAGATGATAGACTATCCCATTTGGTAGCGGTGCACCGAGCATCAGATCAATGGGATACTTGACCTGACAGTGAAGAGGTACTCCATTAGGTGATGAGAATATGTCTTTGTATTCTTCCACGACCTTATCCACTTTCTTTTGTTGTGTGGAGAGGTCGACCGTAGAGGCCATGGATGTGGTTGCAACCTTTCACTCACTCTGAGAGAGAATCATGAAGAATACAAACTTCCTAGTTTGATAAATGAATTTCCTGCATTGCTTGACAAAGATAAAGGAAATAGCACTAGGTGGGACTACCTCGGTTATCATGCACAATTTCCTGTTCAAAGTAATAATATCACTGCGAGGCCTAGACTCATATATAGAATGATGTTTCCATAAATAAGGTTGGCCCAAAAGAACATCACAAACTTCAAGGGGATCAACATCACACAATACCTCATCTTTGAATGGATTGATGTTGTTCAACATGCGACATTGTTGGCTGATGCGAAGATCGCTTCCTTGATGGAGCCATTCGATGGTGTAGGGTTGCGGGTGTAGTTTTGTCGATAGGGATAGCCTCTCGAAGACCTTTGCTAAGATGAGGTTCTTCTAGCTACCACTATCAACAACGAAGTGTAGTGGAGTGAATTTCACCTGCATCTGTGTATGAAAGAGGTGCTCTCCTTATTCTAGCTCATCAAGTTCACCGGGCTGGATCTTGGTGGTAGAAACAATGGCACTATGTTCCGTGTCAATGCTTTATCTCCCATTCTCTAGTTCTGACTTAGATTCAGAACCCACATCTGATTCATAATCTTTTACTTTATCCACTAATGAATACTTCTAGCGGCAATCAACAATGTTGTGTCAGGGGCTCTTATGGAAGTCACACCACTTCCCAGTATCTTTGTTCATCTTCCTATTATCCTTATTTGCTTGTGGCTTGGAATAGTTGTCATGAAGTTGCCCATATTTTTTCTATCCTTTGTTCTGGGGGTTAGGGATTCCCTTTCCCTTCTTCTGTTGTGAAATATTTCTAGACCCAAACTGACGCGTCTTTTTTTTAAGCTTTTGCTCGATTTTGATGGCATATCGATAGGCCGCTCCCAAGGAAGAGATGTCCAAAATATCCATTTCCATTTGGATGTATCTATGCAAATCGCTGCGGTACTTGAGCACTAGATGTCACTCATAATATTTGATACCTAGCTTGGTGTGCAAGGTATGGAAGACATTGGTGAAGTCTGGGACTTTTTGGTCTCTTTCCTGCCGCAGTGTGGTCCATCTTGTATACAAGTCGTCATAAATTCCAACAGGGTAGTATTGTTCCTTAATAACATCCCTAAAGTAATCCCAAGTGGGTGAAACTACAAATAATGTGGATTCTTCTGTTTCATTTTTCTCACAGAAAGTCTACCACCAATGTTTGACATGGGGGACGACCTTGAGGAGTGCAAAGATAATATTTTTTTTATCAGAGAAGTTGTGGACATAAAAATACACTTCTATAAGGTTTAACCATATATCTACGACATCCGAATCTATTTGACCTCAAAATATAGGAATATCAAAATTGATTTGTACCTTGAAGGGGGTGGCACTCCTGCTTGAGGTGGATGCGTCGCTTGTCGACAGGCGTTGAAGGATTTGTGTGAAGTTGTCCATCATCCCATTCCTTTGTCACTCAAGGGATTCCTCGAGAAAAATTTTGAAAGGATATCCTATACCGTTGTATTATTTTCACCATCCATAGGAATTTTATTGGGTGTGCGAGAGCAGTTGTCCTCAAGAGAAACAAGCTCGAGACCAAACTCTCTATACCCTGACCACGTCGGGGACATGCATTAAAAACGACAAGGAGAAGACCACTCTCATACCACTGATCTAAATTTATGAGAGGAACAAAATGAAACCACATATTTATAATGTTAACACATAGACACAATGAACAATAACATAGATACAATAAAACTAGACTTCTATTAAATAAGAAATATGTTGAAAACTGTAAAATGCAAACTGAAAACAAGCTTGCTAGAATGGTGACAGCTTATCTCTGAGAAGAGATGTGACGGCTATGATAATTCACAAGAAGATGAGTACAATGAGGCTCTGAAGGAATTTTTACAATAAGGATGAATTCCAAAACCCTAAACAACCAAAAACCTAACCCTAGGAGATGAAGCACCAAAAGTCACGTGGGCCCCGTTGGGGTAAGTAAGTACATTAACTTCCCGAGGTCGTAACTTTTGCATACGATCTACGTTTAGGGTGCACAATAGCTCGTTGGAAAGGTATTGATGAGGAGTTTCATTTAGGGGGTGAAATCAAAGCCTTAGGCTATGAAAAAACATTATTTAGGCCCTCAAACTAGCCCCCGAAGTTAAAAACTGCTAAAAATAGTAAATTGACAAAAAAATGTTTTGAGAAATTTGGAAAAGGTGGGTGGCCATCGATATCCACCTGCATCAGTTGTGGGGTGAAAAAAAATATGGTAGGTAGGTATCTCATCATCAAAATCCTAATTTCAAAAATATTGAACATTAGTACATCGACGATATTAGTAAGCACAATGCAATGATTTCTCTGTTCAAATTACATTATACCAAACAATTATTACCATCATCGACCCAGGATTACGGCTAGAAGATGGAATTTCACAATTGACAGGGTGAAGTTATTGTCCATTTTCATCTACCAATTGCTTGCAGTATGTTGCTCCTGATAAGACCTTCCGACATTTTTGAACCGATATTGGCATATTTTTTGCATATGAACTCGATTCTGAATTAGGATCCTGCAAATTTGGATACATTTTTATTTAGATTGACATGGATAAAAAAAAATCAATTAGATAATCTAAACATAAATAAAATAAGTTAAACGTACTAGAGATGAAAAGGGAGAACTCCGTGATGGACTTTGAGCAATATGGAACGGGCTGGAATTTGAAGAATTGACCATTTGATAATATTTTAAGGTTTTCTCCCTGCATTTCAGAAAAAATAACAATGAATTTTTCCGTACATATCTAAAATAAATTTCGAGGACCATACCACAATATGAGTTTGAATATAATTTTGAAGCCATTTTTTAAGAATAAGGCGACATGAAACATAAAATGTATACTGAAGTATTGTAAGTAATGTGAATTCATCCTAAAAGATAATTTGAGATGAATATACTATTTATGTTGAAATAAAAGTTCAAGTAACTTAAAAAGAATTTTGGTGCACTTATAAACCACAAACGCGCCGGTGCACATATTAATAATAAGCATCGGTGCGTTGAAAAATTAACCACACCGTGTTTTGATATTTTGTTAATAAAAAAGAATTATATGTTATCGATGTGTAATATAGTATGGGCACACCGATGCATAATGTAATATGGACACTCCGATGCATCAGAAATAATATGGGCACACCTGTGAGTCTGCATAAACGCACCATCATGCCGAAAAAGTTATAAAAAAAACACAATTTTTTTTAAACAGTTAAAAAAAGAGCGGTAATCAAATTTCATAAAGTCCTTTAAATACTAAAAAACTATTCACTATTTCATTATTTTGAAAAATATTGCAATGGAGAGACTTGCAAGAGAGACATATGGAGGAACACTATGGAGGAGAAAAATACTTTGGAACCACAGTATTATTCAAAATATGAGAATTTGAAGGGTATGGTGATTCACTCTAAACCCTTTTCATAAAGTTTTTTAAATATTAAGAAGTCATTCAATATTTTCATCATTTTTCCAAAATTTACAGGAGACAAATTTGGAAGAGAGACATATCGGGGAGCATTGTGGAGAAGAAGAATACTTTCAAACAACATAAATATTCATAAAATCAAGATTTGAAGGGTATGGTGATTCACTCAAAACCCTACATAGTAAAAATTTTAAATTTTACTGTTGATTTTGAGAACAATTTTTTTTACAAATTGTATTCCTATTTGGATTTTAATTAAAATTCAAAAAAAAAAATCATACTTACCTTAAACCCTTGTTTTTTTTTTTCCTTACGTGAATGCAAAATCTCACCCTAGGGTTTAACTCCCTCTATCACTTCAAAATTAGGGCTTTTCGTTTT
>ML778374.1:1101190-1126775 GCA_009831015.1 Picea engelmannii | reverse complement strand
TATATATATATATATATATATATATATATATATATATAAGTGTTTGGAATGTGATGGAAAGTGACCACTTATTGCATCGGATCCCAAACACAATCGACCCTCTGACATTTTTTTTTAAACAATTTCTGATTTGAAAATTTGTTTTAAAACATTTTTTGATTTTCTGGTGCGCCATTTCGACAGAAACGCATTGGTGCGTTTATGTTGAAGGAGCACCAATAAAGCCAGTTTATTTTATTTTATTTTTAAATATGGTGCATAAAAAAAAATATCGTCAATGTTTTCTCATATAAACAACACAAAAAATGCTGTCACATAATTGTTTTAATTTTTAAATTTTTTCTTCTCATCAGTGTGTAATTTTTCTATTGTTTTTTTTATGAATGTTGAATTTTTTTGCTATGTTTTTGTTTTCTACTATAGTCATTGTGATGTCTTCTATATATATCACACTTTTGTAATTCACAATTTAAAAAAAAAAATAAACTCTTTGGTGTGTTCTTGTATTGAACTCACCAGTGCTTTGTATTTAAAAAGCGCACCAGTTACAATGATTTTTTTTCGCTGAAAATTATGTGATTTATTTATAAAATATATTAATAACTTAGGTATTGAATGGTATAGGTTGTATATTGAGAAAAATATGAGTGATAAAAGTTCAAATAAGAAAATTTATGGTCGACACAATGATGACACATCCAGAAAAACAAAATTCTATACAAACTTAATATGGTTGAATTGTATGTAAGTTTAACTAATATGTATAGGTTAGTGTGTGTCATGCAAGGCCACAAAATGAGGAATATGGATAATATTATTTCTGATCTAAGTGCAAAATATCATAAAATCTTGATTGAAAAATTGTAGAGGGATGAATCCAGTGAATGAAAAAATACTATTCAATATGATTTTTTTTTTTGAATTTTCATTAATAATATACTTAGGAATGTTAGATGACATGTTTAAAAAAATATATTAATTCACATATGTTTAATGTTCTACAGGAACCAACAACGAGGGAACTCTATGTCATCCTAACAAAAAAAATTAATTAATATAGAAGATGTAAATGATGATGAATTGATCCTTATCTCATTTGGAGTGGTGTTGGACATTAATCAAAGGGGAAAAACTTTTACAGAACTATATAGGATATATTGGAACGAACATATAGATGTACTTTCCACTTAAAATATTGAATTAAATCCAATGATTCCAAGAACAAGGTTATATCTAAACTACAGAAAGCATTTTCAAAGCAATGGTGAATGAGACCTATCAAACTTGCAATAGCAAAAACATACAACAACAAAAAAAAATCATTCTAAAAAAGTGTTTTTTAGTTTTTTAGGAATATTAATTTTTGAATGATTTTTGTTGTTGTTGTTGTATGTTTTTTCTATTGAAAGTTTGATAGGTCTCATTGACCATTACAAAGTATTCATTTATTAATATATCAATTTTGTCATATTTAGTTTTCATATATCAATATAAAAATACTTTATTGTCATGTTATTTTTTCAGGAAATTTATGAAAATCCGAGAGGACCAACGAGCTGATATCTGAAATATGCTAGTAGGAATGTCCAAAAAAGTGTATAAGGAGATGGTCAAAGAAATAAACATAGTTGCATCGCAGGAGGAGCCATATCAACAACAACGTGCTTCAAATGTATGTAATCATTGAATTTTTCTATTTGGTAGAAATAATTAATTTAGCATTAGATATTATTTTTCAAATATTCTCTTACAAAAAAGAAAAGAAAATGGAACTCATTTCGCACATAAAACTGGACGACAAGGAAGAAAATGGTTGATAAAAAAGTTTGTGATTACTTGTTATTTCATTATAACAACTTAAGGTTTTTTTTTTTTTTTTTGTATATTTTATGTTGTTTTACAACAACCATCCTTGAATGTCTTCAAACAAGTACTAACATACAAAGAAGAGCCATCAAAAAAATTGATTGAGATTGGGTTAACGAAGGGTTGCGAGTATATGTTGGCATATCAAAAATTAATTATGGAATTTGTAAGTATAATCTATGTTGTTTTACTTCTATCATTTTATAATTAATGAAACAAAATTAATACTTTATATTAAATCTATGATTTATTATGGGGTATAAAACTTGCAGGAAACAAAGTATGGAACTGATCCAACATAAGAATTGTTGAAACAAGGCATAATATTTGATTTTGAACATATGTGTATGATTCATGAGTCAATTCCTGTTTTGGTACGCCTCTTTTCAATTTACATTCATGTATATTATTTATTTCAATTTTCACTAGTCTCACCAATGTAGATAGACTCATTACAATTTATTTTTATGTTTGTAGATGGAACTTGAATAATATGAAAACAATCGAGGCAATCAACCAAACATTCAGCAAAATAACCCAAGGCATGGAATTAGCTCGAGCATTAACAACAGTTCCAGTGAAGAATGATGACCAATATATTTGGATATCAATGCAAGCTGCAATTGTATTTTTTTGAAATAATTGTCTGTGAAAATCAGACATTTTTGTTTAATGTAATGGACATAGTGTCCCAATTGAAAGACACAGGATTACCAATAAGTGTCCCATTTTGTATGACAAAGACCTTAAATATGTTTTAATTTATTCTATTGTGTTGTCCAATGTCACTATGAAATGTTACATCATTGATTAAACATATGGATGACTAAATATTATAATGAAGAGATGAAAAACCTCATGATATAAAAAATTAATCCAAACATCATATCCAAATTCACTAATAAAAATATAAGATATATGTAAATTTTTTGATAAATAATGGAATTAAAAAATAACAATAATTGCACTATCATAGGTTGATGTTTCTCGGTGTATTTTAATTATTAATCTCATCGGTGTGTTTAATATTACAACGCACCGATGCGTTTCATAAGAAATGTGCACTGATGTTCTTTTGTAATCAATTCGCACTGGTTTCAATATTTATTTAATACCACAAAATTACATTAAAAATTTGACCTTCGGTGCATTTATCATATACAAAGCATCAGTGCTTTTGTGTTATTAATAAGCACCAACGATTTAGGATTATTAATAAGCACCGATGCGTTTGTGTTATTAATACACACCGATGATTTTGTTTTATTGATAAGCATCAACACTTGTTTGTTACTAAAAAGCACCCATGCTTTCTATTTTTAATGCACCGGGTTTTTTTTTTCCAGGTAACGCACCGGTGCATATTATTTTATATAGCATTGGTGCTTTCTTATTAATAAAGCACCAGTGAATTCTAAGCAAAAAGTCTCGGTGCTTAATTATTTTTAACTCTCCTGGCGTGTTTTAATGTTAAAGCCCCAATGCTTATAAGACAAATGCCTCAGTGCTTAAATATTTTATTTTCCTGGTGCTTGACGTTAAGTGTACAACACCGGTGTGGTACGTGTATGTACACACTGGTTCTTGTACCTCATGAAAATGCACTGATTTGTAAACATCCACTAACACCTCCGACCGCCAATATTTTTTTAGTTATAATCAAGTTCCGTTATAGTATCCACAAAAACATCCGCTATCAAAAACAAATGTTGTAGAGGAGGGTTTTTTGACAATTTTTGCCAATCTTGTAACACTAGAAACCTCCGCTAAAAGTTCTTTTCCTTGTAGTGAGGAAATTGGAAATGATAATAAACAACCCACTCCAATGTCACTACAAATATCTCACCCAAAACTCACTTTAAAGGATAGATCTAGTAATGAATAACACTTAAAAAAGGGAAAACTAATGTGATATGTATCACACACTACTAGATCTATTCAGATCTGTTGCGTTCACTACCCAACTTAACAGGATCACTAGATAGAAAACAAGCCTATCCAAGAAATCTAAAACCGATCACACTCCAAGAAACAAATGAAGATAAATTGTGTGACCAAAAAATCAAATAGAGGTAAATATTTCAAAAAACATATCCACATATACCTTAGGGACTAGATGGATTAGATATGATCTCATAAGCTTGGAAAATCTATTTTTTTCCCAATTTAATGGGACAGTCATAAGACACAGGTTGCTCAACATGTGACTATAGTTGCTTGACCCGTATAATGCAAAAAGTGACTATGCAGAATTTTTTTGTTTTTTACAAAAAGGATCTACTCCATATTCCTCAAATATGTAATAGATCTACTAGATCTAAGAGATCTAGACCTATGGAAGAATACAAGAAAGAGAAAATGAATCAAAAATAGAAAACATAAGGTATTCAGGAAAGGGAATCTAGAGAAGAATTAAAATATCCTTCCCTAGTGGATTCACCAATTTTGTTATGATATAAATATCACAGGGATCTCACATGATAGATGGAAAGATCTCCCTAGAATCTACCTATTGATCCTAGATAGAAATAAGGCTAGATTTCTATGGCTTTCATTGACTCACGAAGATAGATTCACAATAAAATTAAGGAGTGTTAGAGATAGCATACCTTAATCTATAGGATGTCCTTCATATATCTCGACTAATGCAGATCTGAAGTTCCAGCTCCAGTCTCCACAATTTTCTTCATGCACACAAAATATAAACAATTCCTTTCTACGTCTCTACTTAGTGTTAGAATCCTAGATCTACTTGTATCTAATTTGATCTATACTGAAGTAAAATATATCTAAACATTTGCAACTGAAATATAAGCATGTTCAAGGGAAAACCAATGATATATTCATTAATCATGAAGAAATTACATAAAAAATTCATACCTTGGATGTTGATGCAATTCCCCTTTGGCTCCTTGCTCCTTGCTTCTCCTCAGCTTATCGATCAGGATATGTAATATGATCTCTGGATATTGTGAATAGAAAAACCCCCTTTGAAAATGGACAACATAAATTTGAAAAAATGATTCTCCTCTCAAGCTCAAGACTAACCTTCATTATATAGATTTTTGGAAGAGTCTTGAGAGAGCTTCTAGATCTTCTAGAACCCAACAAAAAATTGAATGATGTGAGTTCCTAGGCTCATGACATGAATATACAACTCACCCATCGTTGAGATATTCGTAACTTGTTGAATATAGAAGGTTTGACATATATTCACTTGTTGAAATATTGATGTTCGATGACTATAGTTGTTTAATGTCCCCTATGTGTCTAGTGACGAACCTCAAAAAGACCTAAAATATCAAGCAAGAGATGTGTTTGGGATATATCCTTCTATTGGATTCCCTTATGGCATGTAGGGTGGAAAATAAGGCTATAACATTGAGTAGAGAAATAAATAAGAGAAGATCCATACTGGCCCTGGAAGGAAGACCATGTTGTGGCATCAAAGACTGGGACATATTGGAGAAACATGCCTTCGAACAATACATGGTAAAGGTATGGTTGAAGGTATGTATAATTGCACCCTGGGTTTTGATTTATGTGAACATTGCATATATGGTAAATAGAATCTAGTAAGATTCCCATCTCATCCTACAAGATCAAATGGAATCTTAGAGTTCATACATAAGTATGTGTTCATACCTGTGCCTATTCCATCACTAGGTAAATTTGTGTATTATGTTTAATTCATAGATGATTTCTCAAAGAACATGTGGAATTTTTTTCTTAGAAATAAATCCGAGGTATTTGATAAATTTGAATATTTTCAGGCTTTGGTAGAAAATCAGACAGAGAAGAAAATAAAGGTACTGAGGATAGATAATGGTGGATAATTTTGTGGGCATGAATTTGAAGAGATATGTAAGAAGTGCAGTATAGAAAGACATAAGACTACTCCATACACACCTCAATATAATGGGGTTGCAACAAGGATGAACAAGACATTGATGAAAAAATCAAAGATCATGCTTAGTAGTTCTAGGTTAGGACAAGATTTATGGGCATAGGCAGTGGGTATTGCATGTTACCTAGTAAATAGATCACCCTCATCAATGTTGGAAAAAAACTATGCATGAGGTATTGACTGGTAAGAAACCATCTCTTGAACCTATTAGGGTGTTTGGTTGTGATTCTTATGTACATGTTCAAAAGGAAAATAGGAGTAAGCTAGACAATAAAGTTGAAAATCGTATCTTTATTGGTTATAAAGATGGTATGAAAGGTTATAATAATTGGAACCTAGAAATTACTAAGAATATTGTTTATATTCGAGATGTTATTTTTAGAGAGGTTAAAGATGTTCCCAAATAAGAATTCTTACCAAGGAAAGAAGAACCTGAGAAAATAGAGTTTGAGTTGGATGATGAAAAATATGAATCAATGAAAGAAGATGAATCAAAAGAAGAACAACCTCATACTCTAGTATCGAGGAGATCAATGAGGGAAAGAAGGAAAACATAAAGGTATAGTCCACCTAATTTTCATGCTAATTTTTCTATATATATTACTGAAGCAGTGAATTCATATTATAGTAAACTATGAAAGAAGGACATGGTTGAAGAGATGGATTCCTTGGATAAGAATGAGTCATGGGATCTAGTTGAGTTTCCAACTGGAAGAAAAGCCATTGGTATAAGCTCTTGGGTGTTTAATAAGAAGTTGAATGTAGAAGGTAAAGTGGATAAATACAAAGCTCAATTAGTAGAAAAAGGTTATTCCTAGGTAGAGGGAATTGACTTTGGTGAAATTTGTTCTCTTGTTTCAAAGTTAACTTCTATTAGATTTATTTGATCTATTGTTGTTTCTTTTGATTTTGAATTAGAATAGATGGATGTAAATACAAAATTCCTACACGGGGATCTGTAAGAAGAAATCTACATGAAACAAACATAAGGCTTTGCAGTGAAGGGAAAGAAAGAGTTGGTATGTAAGCTAAAGAAGTCATTATATGGTCTGAAGTAATCACCTAGATTGTGGTACCAAAAGTTTGACACATACATCCTTGGACTAGGATTTCTAAGAAGCAGGGCTTATCATTATGTATATTCCAAGCAAGTTGGTAATCACTTCATTTATGTAGTGTTGTAGTCGATGACATGTTGTTGGTAGGAAATAACATGGATGTTATCAAGGACGTAAAATCACATCTATCCTCCAAATTTGACATGAAGGATCTCGGTGCTGCTAAATTCATTATGGGAATGGATATTAAAAGATATCATGCAAACAAGAAACTATGGTCGAATCAAAGAAAATATGTTGAGATAATATTACAGAGGTTTAATATGCAGGAAAGTAAACCAGTCAAGGTTCCTATTCATGTAGGTGTAACTTTGTATGTAGATCAGTGTCCCAAGCCATAGGAAGAGGAAGAGGACATGTCCCATGTTCCATATGCTAGTGTGATTGGCAGGTTGATGTATGCAATAGTTTCTACTAGACTAGACATTGCACATGTAGTGGGATTTTTTAGTAGGTATATGTCAAAACTATAGAAGGAGCATACAACAGTAAAGAGGGTTTTTTTCATGTTTTTGTGTGGAACTTATAGTTATGGATTGTTCTACTAAGGAAGATAATGTGTTATGCTTGTTTTTCCACTTGGGTGAGAAAAAAAATGCACTTAATTTCCTTGTTAGACCAAAAAGACAATACATAAAAGAGTTAGTTGATTAGTGGATCAACCATGAAGAAAATTAGAAAAGAAAATAACAAGAAAATAAAACTAAACTAAGCATGCATAGAAGTAAAATGAAAACATGAATATGGAACATTAATAACTACCAATGGAAATTTATCTTCGAATTGATAACACCTAGGAGAAAAATGGGACTTATGAGTCCCCTATTCCTCCTTGGGAGGGCCCTTGAGGTCCCCAAAATAGAGTGTTTTCTCTTATAATAATGGATTAACAATGGAGAAGAATTGGTTTCTAAACTTTTGAAGAGGTGAGAAGGATATCCTTTGCTATGATCACTAGAATATATCTAGGAGAATTGAGAATTCTCAAAGAATAATCTAGAAGCATAACAATGCATTAAACTCTTACTTTGTTTGCATGCCTTGAGCTTCTATTTATAGGCTTCATGCAAGACATTACATAACTATTTCATAGTGTAAATGGTGGTCCTTTTGGAGGTACCACCCATTCCTTACATAGCCCCAAGGTTAGATTTTGGACCAATTTAGGTGTCTTAGCATGGTACACCCCTAGCTAGAAGTGGGTGAGGCCTGACCAGATGAATTAATGCATCATTTACACATAAATGCAAGTTCCTGTGAGAACAATCGCACAACCTTTGCAAATTGCATAACCTCAACTATGTTGTCACACGCAGATGTGCACAGACATGCTTTCAGGAAACTACACAAAAATTCAAGGGACTTTTGTATAGTTTTCCGATTTGATGAATGATTCTTGTTAATGATAAAGGGATGTTGATTGGTGTGTTGCACTGATATTTTATTCAACCATTTTCAATATTTTTTTGGACGATTTTTCGGTGATAACAAATGCCCCTTGATGTGTGATGTTAGGAGTATATTTATAGCCAAAATACATCATCATTTCTTTTGTTTATGATTTCATTCTGTAGAAGAGGAGAATACAATATAGAAGGGATTGTGAGGAAAATCCATTGGAGGGAGAGGGGAACAATATTCAAACTGAGTTTTCTCCAAAAAGGATAAAATTCTTTGTATAAATGAGGTGGGCATGTTGTTGATATTATGGTAGCTGTGAGAGGTATTTACCTCCCCGTGTAAACCTGACGAGAATATAATATTCTGGGAAGCAAGAAGAAACCCTAATTAATTGGTTAATAACCCTAGAAGACAAGTCAGCTCAAGAGAATGACTTGTATTAAGTTATTAGCCTTCAAGAGAAGAAGTTGTCTAAAGGAAATGTTATATACTAAAGAATTAGTACCCAGAATCAGAAGTCGGCCCAGGCAGTCTTCCAGAAATAGTATAAATATAGGAGGCCAATATTCATTCTGGCCAGTATTCTTAGAACTGTAGAAGCAACACTTGTGCGCACTGTAGTTGGCTAGTTTGTGTGCAAGTTTGGAGGAGAGTTGTTGTTGCAGCTGCTGCAACTAGAATATTTTAGTTTTGTCTTGGACTCTCTCTTGGTTATGGTTTGGAATCTCTGATCAACTCTTGTTACTCTTTCTTGGTGCGCTATCCTTGGAGAAAGGTGCACCACCTTTGTTTGGCTATCCAGTCTAGGGTTTTCTTCCAGAATGATTCTCTGTCAAGGTTAAGGTGCTCGAGGGTGGCTTCGACCTATGGTTTGGTGACAATATTGCTATATTGTCTATGGTTAAATGAGCACATCCATTATATTATAATAGGTTATAGGCCCATGTTATCTTCAGACAGTCTAACTGGTGGAAGATAGATTGGGAGGATTTTCTCAGTTGCAATTGCAATTGCAGCCAGTTTTTGTTGCAGCAACGAAACCCTAACCCTCTCGTTGAGGCACCTTAAGTGAAGATATTGACCTAATTTTTGGATAGAATAGTGCACCCTAGCCTAGCACATCTCCTGGTACTCTCAGCAAGCTAAGACTTCAAGTTTGAGATTTTGGTCAAATCTAGGGTTGACCAAGTCAAAGCAGCCATGACTTACTCTATGAAGTCAGAAAATAAGTTAGAAGGGGATTCTAACTTTAGAGCATGGAAGAAAAGGATTTATCTCATCCTTGCCAAGAATAAAGTGTTGGATATCGTGAAAGTAAATATTGTGGAACCAAAGTTTGAAGAAGGAAAAGAGAAGGAACCGCATAATGTTGTAGTTATGGAGAAGTTCAAAGACAATGACATCAATTCCATGAGTATCATAGTGGATTCTATAAAATACCACTTGCTACCCTACATCTCCCATATTGATTCGTCTAAGAAGATGTACGATTCCCTAACAAACCTCTTCTCAGTCAGAAACATTGGACAAGTAATGAGTCTGAAGAATGAGCTCCGTGACATGAAGATGAATGATGATGACAACATAACATCACACTTTGTGAGAATCTCTCAATTAATATATAAACTACAAGCTATTGAAGAGATCATTTCAGAGAAGGAACTGGTAAATATAGTACTCAATCGTCTTCCCAAGACATGGGATGCATTTGCCACAAGCACGAACACAAGAAAGGAGTATCCTACATTTGAAGAACTTTGGACTTGCTGTGCCCAAGAAGAATTAAGAATTAGTGCAAAAGAGAAACCTCAAAATAAATACAATGATCAAACCTTCACAACGAGATTCAAGAATTTTAGGAACAAAAGGAATTTTGGTTCAAGGAAGAAGCCAAATTAAGAGAAAGATATCTCAAAAATACAATGCTTCAACTGTTGAAAATATGGTCACTACAAGAATCATTGTCCCGAGATAAAGAAAAGGAAGGAGACACATGAAGCATCAATTGCCGAAGAAAAGGAATCTTCAAAGAATACTAAGTAGGATGAAATAGTCTTCTTCTTCTAAGACAAGGTAACAATACTCTTCATAGTTCTTGTACATACCATGTTTTCTATACATATCTTGCATATCTATTTCTTAGAAGATAATATGTTCTAAGAGAAACTATACCTATGGAAGAACAACAAGACAAGGATTGTTATCACAATGAATACAAGTCAGACAATACACATGAAAGGATGAAGTACATCAACAACCCCTGCTAACAATTCATGTGGAATTTATTACATAAGTAACAACTACAAGATAAGCCGAAATCAGAATCAATCTTGAAGAAAGATAGAAGAAGTAAAGACAGAAAGAAGTCAACAATCAAGAGGAAATTGGTGAAAGACTTATGACACTTTGCAGAAGGCAATAAGGATGCAGACGAAAGCATGGAATTTGTTAGATGGAGGGAGCTGATTATATATTTCCAAAAGAAGAGCATGCATTCATACATGAAGCAAGGATTTGGAGGGAGCTAATCCTATGATCCATCGAATATGATGAAGTATATATCCATGGTAACCACTGTTATCACCATAACAATTTTCAAACAGGGTCCAAGTCTCAGAAATTTAGCAAGAGCTACATTGCCGTGAAAGCGTGATAGTTTGGAGAATTGATAATTTAGAGGACTAGGACATATTTGGAAGCATATGGAAAAATATAGCGGAGGCACAAAAGGTATAACTCCACAGACCACCGATTGTAAAATGACCTAGATCAACAGCTAGGGCCCATATTGGGCGGTGAACTTGCACGAGACTTAACCATGTAAAGGCGGACTGGGGAAAACCATTGTGGTTTTTAAAATGGATGCGTGACGCTTCCGAAGATACATTAGGGTGAAAGGTGGGTTGCCTAAAACCACTTTCGTAAAATCCCCGATGTCACATGTTTCAATACATCAAATCAACCACTCGTGGGGCGGGCGATGGCTGATCAAAATCACCCCGCTTCACTCGTTCGGTACTTCACAACCGTATGATGTCAGGTGAACACCGCCATATAATGAACTTGAAATATGATCATTTGAAATGGATTAGCCAAGTGTGGTAAACCAACGTACCTCCAAGTGACTCTGTCAGTGATTCATGATTGGAACTCTATAACTACTGATTCTCAAGTATGAGGGTATTATCTCATCCGTAAGATTGACTCTCTAATTTCTAAAGGAACATATTGGTGTCCATGATAATGGGATACATGGACAAATCCAATCAAGCCATATCCAGTCAAATAGGTCATTCAAGTAACATGGCAGGTTTATCTACTAGTAAGAAGGAAAGGGAAATTGCACATATATTAGCAACTAAATTTCATACGAAACTTGCTATAGACCCAGTATTATAAGTCAGGCTAAATCCCATCATGAAGGACCTAATCATCAATAGGCTAGATGTGAAAAAGAAATAGAGCAAACGATAGAAGAAAGAAAAATGGCCGAAACAACTGAAAGCACTGGGGAGAATCAACCGGCCTGGTTGGTCACTCTAAAGGAGGAGATCCCTGAGCTGCAATAAATTCTCAGACTGGAATATGTACATCTCAGCATGTTTTGGACAGATGGCGACCAAAGAACAAGGCCTAGAAATGATGAACCTGTTCCTAACGGTCCCTTTAAAATAGGATAATGGTTATTATAAATCATTCCTCCTTGTAACTTATCTCTAATTTTAGAATTACGAGAAGTCTGAAGGTTTTGAATTCCATGAAGGAACCTTCTCTATATATGTATTATCTTGAGGATATAGAAAGGCATAGAGAAAAGAGGAGCATGCCCTCTGTGCAAGAAGACTTTGTAAATTTTTGGAGCTATAATGAATATATAAATGCAAAGGCATATTTTGGACCATTTACGAAAAGATTCTAACTGGTGGTGATATGAGTCTTGTTTTCTTTCATAGTGTGTGATTCATGTTATCTTATATTTCATTAGCACTTTCATTTGTCTAAATTGGAGAATTAGAGGCCCAGAATTCATAACTTGATGCTCTCGGCTTAGCAATTTAGACTATGTTTACCTCTTCTTAACCAATTCAGAATTCATTCCTGTAATGCTCTGATGTAGTTATATGTTTCTTTTTCTTCTGATGACATGCTAATTTTCAGATATAAACTCAGATTCACTGCTTCATTTAGCCTATTCCTCTTAATAGTTCTCATGTTCTGATAATGCATTGTTCATTCCAGACTCCATAGCCCAAATGCCATCTTCATTTCCCAAGTTATTTTATTAAAAACCCCCAACAAAAACCAAATCTAGCCATCGATTGCCATAGCTATATCAAGTGACATAAGAGAGCCCTCTTTGAGTTGAGTAGGCTAGTGCCTCAACTCTAAAGCTGGGTGAAATAGTTACCTCTGTCATTTGTCCATTCAGCCGGACAAAATTTACAGAGTGCTAACAACAACCATGAAAAGAAGTACATGTTCAGTTTGACTTTAGAAGAAGCCTTCTTCGAAAAGAAGCCTAAAAGTATCCGTGATTGTCCATCCACATTAATGATCCTATGATGTAAGGAAGAAGTTGGAATCTTCAGGGAATGGAATCTATAGAAAAATCCATGGACCCAAGAGCTAAAGAGAAACATGAGGAAGAAAATAAAGATTCCAAGAGAGAAAGAAAAGCCATAACAACCAGTCATTGTATCAAGAATCACAAAACTACCAACCTGATATGAACTCACTAAAAGAAATCAAGCAGAGGAACTGAAAGTTGTGATGAAGAATAGTGTATGGAAGACTTGTGAATGAAAGCATTGCGAGATCCAGAACTAGAGGTTCTCCTAGATGGAGGGAGAAGACTATGATGATTGTTTGTTCTAGTAAACCAGACATACATCTACATGAGCCATTATATCGTCCACAATATCCATGGGTTGGAGTTTACATTAGATTAATGCAAAGACTATTATCCATAATAATTGAACAAAGAGCGTATGAAGATCAACCTCAAGGCTTTAAGGTATACCAGAAAGAGACCCTTGTATGCAGATGAAAGAAGACAACTCGGTAAAGAACCTCCAATGCACAACAGAAGCGTGGTGAAAAACCTTCTATAATAGAGATATTGTATCAGAATGGTTACTCAGAAGCTCAAGATGATGGATTTCTAATCCATGACAAACTCTCATGATGGCAGAAGAAGTACCACTTGGATATGTTCTAGTTTGACCCTTGCCACAATGTTATGATCTAGTAGGAAACAAAAGATGAATCCAACAATGATATACTATATTGATCAAAGCTATATGAAGCCTTTAGAGAAAACCAGTGTTTCAGAAAGACCGAAGTACATTTTGAGATCAAGCATTACATTCTCCATGATGAAGTCCAGAAAATAAAAGTGGTTCTCCAATATATATTTCTCCACAAATGAGAAGATAAGAAGATATTTTGGTAAGGCCTCTGTCCAAGATGAAAGAGTTTGCATACTCAAGCTGGAGCTCGTGGAGACGACTTCATTATTGAAAAAGGAAGATATGACTCCCAGGTTGGGAGGGAGAACTGATGTGTTATTTATTTATGGACAGTCATTTTTCAGTTCGAAAAATGGTCCAAGATGAGCAGTTCCTTTCCAGTTCGGAAAGTGGTTGAGATTTCTGACGGACAGGAATTTTCCAGTTCAGAAAATTGTCCATATCAAACGATCATTTTCGTAATGAAAATTGTTCGATGGATTTCTGATGTACCATAGGAAAAGATTCCCCTTGTGGCCATTGTGGGGGAATGGTCTAGGAAAGTCTCTCTTATTGACAATCACTCTCAGTAGTGGTCAAGAAGACTGGTTCGCCTCGCCGGATAGTCATTCTTTCGAAGCTCACAGTTGTGAGAATTTTCGAAGAATGGTCCATTTTGGAGGTTGGTGTGGGACAATCATTTCCTTAGGAAATGGTCTGGATAGTCATTCCCTAGGGCAGATTCATTCTCTCCATGTTGCACTTTGTTTAGTGTTGGAGGAATGGACCAGATAGGTGAATGGTTTAGGTTCAACAATAAGGGACAAGCATTCCCTAGGGCAGACTCATTTTCTCCAGGTTGCACTTTGTTTAGTGCCAGAGGAATGGCCCGGATAGGTGAATGGTCCAGGCTCAGAAATCAGGACAATTATTCTTCCTTGCTTGAGAAGAATAGTCCAGATAGCTCATCATTGATGTTTTACCTTCTGAGGGCAGATGCTCTTCCATATCTCACAGATGTGAGTGGAAGAATGGTCCACATGATTCAGTTTATATCATAACAATGTTTTCTGTGCAGGTTGATATCAGATAATATGATTGTTATGGAGACTGTATGTCTCCGGACAGTAGATGCATACTACTGGGGTGGATGTGTTCCACTAATTGTGACTATATGTCACTGATCAAGTATCTGTGTGATACTTGGTGTGGCAGTGTACCACTGGATTGAAGTTGTATACTCCTATGAATAGACACAATTGTGTTCTATTGAGTGACATTGTTCCGATTGCCTTGAAAACTATCAGTAGTATTGGAAATGACTATAAGATAGATGGATAATCAATGGACATAGATTCCCTAGATGGAAAATGGTCTAGGATATTTATTCTTCTAGGACATATGTCTGGATTAGAAGAATGGTTCATGTGTCACTCTATGGAGTGAGTAACTTATCCAACATCATGTCTGATTACTCAAATGGAGTATGGTTTCGAGAGATGATGCAGTTGATGAAACTGATAGTGATGATGGTGCTCATGATATAATCATGAGATAATCTATATGACTATGTTGATGCTACTGGGTGAATGGTATGTTTGTGCTCAAGACCATTACCTTCAATACCTCTCTAGCTAGGAGGGAGTGTTGATATTATGGTAGTTGTGGGAGGTATTTACCTCCCCATGTAAACCTAACGAGAATAGAATATTTCGGGAAGCAAGAAGAAACCCTAATTAATTGGTTAATAACCCTAGAAGACAAGTCGACTCAAGAGAATGACTTGTATTAAGTTATTAGCCTCCAAGAGAAGAATTCGGCTAAAGGAAATGTTATTTACTAAAGAATTAGTACCCAGAATGAGAAGTCGGCCGATGCATTCTGCCAGAAATAGTATAAATATAGGAGGCCAGTCTTCATTCTGACCAGTATTCTCAAAACTGCAGAAGCAACACTTGTGCGCACTGCAGTTGGCCAGTTTGTGCGCAAGTTTGGAGGAGAGTTGTTGTTGTAGCTGCTGCAACTAGAAAATTTTGGTTTTGGCTTGGAATCTCTCTTGGTTATGGTTTGGACTCTTTGATCAGCTCTTGTTACTCTTGCTTGGTGCGCTATCCTTGGAGAAAGGTGTGCCACCTTTGTTTGGCTATCCAGTCTAGTGTTTTCTTCTGGAATGATTCTCTATCAAGGTTAAGGTGCTCGGGGGTGGTTTTGGCCTATGGTTGGGTGACAATATTTATATATTGTCTATGGTTAAATGAGCACATCCATTATATTCTAACACATTCCCCATGCTTGTATCATGAAACCATAAATATATGACTGTAACTAAAATTTGTTGATGAAGTGGATATATGCAGTGCCCTCAAGGGCATGAATAATGACATATGACAATTCTGATGAGTGAACGGGATCTGAATCGAGGAATAAAAATTGTATAATGTGTCAATAAATTGGAGGCATTGATGGCCTGCCAAATTCATAGGTGTTTTGTTGCAACAAAAAAATGCAACGATTGCATACCATAGTAAGACCCACCTTAACATGAAATTGTGTTGAGGTCGAATGTTATGGGGGTCAATGGAATACAAAAGCAATGAGGGATCCTTCTGTGTGGTCTGAGACTCATCATTGATGAGGAAATGAGAGTCAAAATACTGCAACCTTCTTGGAAACTTGTGTTGACATGGAAAGGTAGGGAGGTGTGAGTGCAAGAAGCAAAGGGATTCTTAACATAAATTGTTAAAAATGGTGTCAGGAACTATACTTGGGAGAATGTGGATGAACTGGTAACATGGACGAAGTTCAGAATATATGGGATTCAAGAAATTCCCTTGGTTGGGGTTATATTGATGGATGGAAACAACCATAAAACATGATCCAGTGTTAGGGGGATGAAAAAATATTGGGTCAACTGGGTTGAATGGATGAGACTACAAAGAGATGTCGGAAAGGTCAAAGTCCAGAGGTTTGGGACAAGGATGTATGGGATACTCGATATTTTGGTCAATGAAGGGATATTTTGCAGTTATATATGAAACTTGGATTCCCCAACCAAGAGTGACATGGGTTGCTTTATTTCCAGGTAAAATGGAAAAAAATGAGTGAGCTTGTTGGAAATCAAACTTGTTGGAAATCAAAAGGTACTTTGTAGAATTACCAAATGAATAAAGAACAATTTGGGTTGATAATAGACATGCAAAATTAGTTGCCCCAGTGAAGGATGTCTTGACCTATTTGGGGCACAAGTAATGGTATGTAACTAATGAAGGGTGGGGGCACCATGGGTGGGTTTTTGTACCAGGTAGATGAATGAAGGATGATTTTTCACATGGGAAATTGATGTTAGGTGATATGGAGGGATAATGAAAATACATAGGTGCATTTAATGTAACCATAACAATGTGGTTTGGGAGTCTGAAATATGAAGGTTAGCAATATGATGAGAAGAAGCATGAGGTTCATTCTCTAAAGTGATAATGTAACAACCCTAATTAATTCTTTAATTATCATGATTAATAAATATTAGTTTAATGAATTATTAAAATAGATTTTTTGAATACTTATTTTATAATATAATTGTTATTGGTAGTTGAACCAATTTATGGGGGGGATAAGGTGGTTGAGTGATTACTGAGGGGAAGACGGTTGAATAAGGGAGGAGAAGGAATATAATGTAGGGGAGAGGACTCGAGAAGGGAGGTATTTTTGGTTGAGTGATATTTTTAATTTATGAGAAGGTGAGAAATTTGGAGAGGGAGAAGAAGAAGGGAGGATGCAGTTTGTGATGCATCTGTTTTGCTTACATCTTACTTGAGGACTCTCACAGGGGCACATGTTGCTGGGAATTTTGGGCTCGGGGGCCAGGAAATCATAAGGAATCCTGGGGTGAGGGAGCTGGAGAGGTTGTTCCTAGCTGGCTGGGAGGTTAATCAGTTTGGGAAGGATTCATCAACTTCAGTCCAAATTCAGTTCAACATCAGGTTGAGCTTCATTTCAACATCAGATTGAGGTAAATACATTTCATTATCATTATGTTCATTATTATATTGTTGTTTCTCTTCATCATTATACTACGGTTTCTCTTCATCATTATACTATTGTTTTTGTTCATCATTATACTATTAAAACTACCAATTATTATGCTGGAACAATATTATTATGCTGGTAAATAAAGAAGTAAATAAGATAGATTTTC
Organism: Picea engelmannii; assembly: GCA_009831015.1. Classification (NCBI taxonomy): domain Eukaryota; kingdom Viridiplantae; phylum Streptophyta; class Pinopsida; order Pinales; family Pinaceae; genus Picea; species Picea engelmannii. Next base: position 1,109,060 of record ML778374.1, on the reverse strand, counting down.
TGTAATTATATTTATGTTTTATGAGGCTCTGTATGCACAACCCTTACACATGGTATCCGAGCCAAGTTTCAAAACTTGGACCAGGGCCTACCCACCTACCCACATGTAAGAAAGAAAGTTTAGGAATGTTGTTCCAACATTAACCTAGAAATTTAAGCAACCCCTAAACAGTTATATTGAAACCCTTTACAACAATTTGGAAAAACATCCCTTAAACCCTCTAACCACAACTAGTAAATAACCAAAAATAATCATGAAATGTCAATGAACATTTCATGAACTTGTTCACTTGTACAAGTGAAATCCTTGTGATGCAGGAGCATCTCCCACATCAAGCGAGCCAACGTGGAAGTGGAGGACAGCTGGACAAGCCAACACAAATCTTGAAATTACCTTGAAGTTGTTGCACGATCTTAAATGAGCCATTAAGATGAAGCGCACTGGTATATTGTAATCAAACCTTAAGCCTTTAGCTCTCGTCCTTAGTAGGTAGAGGCATTTAAGATAGTTAATGCAGGTAGATAGAATTTAATTCTAGATTAGACTGTTCGAGAGCGCAAGAGGGAAACGGGATATAGACACCCTCGTTGTGTATTGTAACATTATTGAAGCATTAGAGCAAGAGCATGCAGAGAGCTGTGTAAGACCACCCATGTACATATATTTGAATTAATAGAAGAAAGATTTGATTCAAATACATGGTTTTGTGTCTGTTCTCTATGTACTGATGTTGAATGCTATACTCATGAATGCTTGCTTCCTGTTATACATTTGCTTTATATGCTATGTATATGATTTCATGTTTAAATTGAAGTCTAAGAGGAAGAAGGAATGAGTTTCAATTGTTTCTCTATTTGAGCCAGAGAATTCCTGCAAGGAGTGCAGTTGAAGTGTCCGCAAGGAGTGCGTTGACAGAGGTTTCAGATAGAGATCGCTTTTGTCCTCATTCATCCCAGAAGTACAGTTGGGGATAGGAGCCGTGCAAGGAGTGCGCAGGCTGAGTGAAGTTCAGGGATGCGAACCTGGGTGAGAATTGAAGGACTGTTGCCGCAGGTGTGCGCAGAGTCGAGTGACTTCAACACTTAGACGTGGTTGAAGGTTTCCGCAAGGTGTGCATGCAAGAGTTTCCTGAAGGACTTGAAGGTCATGGGAAAGCTCAGGAGGGATAGGCCTTCAAATTTTTTGAAGGACAGCGCAAAGAAGTTGTGCCTTGAAGGTTGGCAAGAATCATCGCAAGTTTGCACGTAGGTGGACGAGTTCCGCAGAGGAATACATAGTCATTTCACAAATTTCATCAGGAGGAACAGATGGTCGGTATTCTCCGAGGAGGATTCATGACATCCCGTGAGCCATTAGATCTCGAGAAGGTGCAGGGGAGATACTGCAGGTATTCTCGAGAGGTTTAAAGCTCAGGAGGGGCAGAGCCGTTGATCTGAGCCACAAGGGCTGTCGGATTCACACGTGGTTTCGTATATCGGGGTTTCGTAGGTTGAACTCCGTAAACATCGCAATGGGAATCGCGATATTGTGATACATGATATCCTGATGGTTACAAGAATAGTGTGGGACCACCGCAGACTCGGTAGGTGGACAGGTGGTACGTCTCATCGGGAATTCGTAGCGAAAAGTCCTGAAACAATTGTATTAGGATTCGCGATACCGCGAACTCCGAAATCCTGACGGAGGTGATGGGTGTTGAAAATTCAACCCACGAGGGCATCATAGGTTCGATGTATCGGGGTTCAAGAGTTAGAGAGACAAGGCGTTTGATATCACGAGTGTCGAAATCGTGATAGGAGAAGTTTCGACAGGGTAAAGTAAAGGGTTAGTGTTGACTTATATCGGGTTTCGGGGATTCGTGGAACCAACGCTCGACCATTGGATTCATGGAGTTGCGAAGTCCGATCTCTCGATTTGCAAAGAAGGGGGGGATCCCACGAGGATTGTTGTGGGTGTAGATTTCCTAATAGGGAACTCGAGGAACGTTAAAGTTCTTCGGGCCGTGGTAAAAGGAAGATCCTGTGAGTGAGCGTGCAAGCGAGCGCGTGCCTACACCAAGTGGTATTAGAGCACATAAAGGTTCTTTTCTTTCTATAGCAGAGAAGAGGAGAATTCACCATGCCACCGAGAAGAGATAGAAAGTCACCCGATCCAGAGGATAGGGAAATGTCGCGACGAAGAGGCAGGAAGATGGCATATGCAGCCATAGAGAGACAAATGCATGATCTTCGAGCCAGACTCGAAGACACGGAGACAACGCAAAGACGCACAACCAGTGCAGGGGATTTGACTGATTCCGAAAGTGAAGTCGAGGCTAAACGTGAGGAGGAAGTTGCAGCTGAAGATGCATCAAACGAGCGTTTGATTAGGGCTATTGCCAGGATGGGTGCAAGGGCAAAGATGGACATTCCAGTTTACGAGGGAAACTTGGATGCAGAGGAGCTTCTAGACTATATTAGAGCTCTAGACACATACTTCGACTATGAAGATGTCGAAGAAGACAAGAAGGTCAAGCATGTTGTCACGAGATTAAAAGGACATGCAACATTATGGTGGGATGAACTACAAGATGACAGACGTTGCAAGGGAAAGAAGAAGATCAAGAGATGGGACATGATGATCGCGAAGATGAAGGCAAAATTCATCCCCAGGGACTATCAAATTACTTTTTTCAGGAGGATGCAGAACCTGAGACAGAAGCTGATGACAGTAAAAGAATACACTGAGGAATTATACAAACTGAACATCAGAGTAGGTCATCGGGAGAGCGATGATGAGAAAGTTGCTAGATATATGAATGGCCTAAGATATGATATCCAGGATGAGATGAGCATGGTAACCGTACAGACGGTGGAAGATTCTTATCAGATGGATTTGAAAGCAGAAGAGAAGCTGAGTCGAAAGCAAAGTCAGAGGGGCTGAGGCAGAAGCTAGCCCAGAGGCAAGTCAATTGCCCAAGATAGAAACTAGAAGCCCAAAGAAGACTGGAAGAAACCTTTGACTCGCACAGAGAGAGGTGGAACCTCACAGAGAGGGCCATATGTTGAACAGAGAAGGCAACATATTGAGCAGAGGGGAGATTATGCTGACAACAACACTTTTCCTCATACTAGAGGTAGAGGAAGAGGAAGAGGTGGAGTAATCACATGCTTCACATGCGGGAAAAATGGAAACAAGTCTTACGAGTGTCTAGAGAAAAAGAAGGACATTGGAGAAGCTCACATCGCCGAGGTGCAGAGGCAGGATGTTGAGGCCAAATATACAGAAGGTGGAAGATCGCTCATGATGCGAAAATTCCTTTTGACACCCGAGAAGGAGGTGGAAAGATCAGTCCAAAGGACCATACTTTTCAGGACTACTTGCAAGACCAAGGATAGGGTATGCAAGGTCATAGTGGATAGTGGTAGCATGGATAATCTCATTTCTACGGAGATGGTAGAGAAGCTGGAGCTGGAGACGACTGATCATCCAAGCCCATACAGAGTTTTGGGGCTACAGAAAGGACACCAGGTAACTGTCACAAAACAATGTTTAGTTGAATTCAATATAGGAGGATATAATGATAATATCTTATGTGATGTCATTCCTATGGATGTTTGTCATCTATTGTTGGGTAGACCATGGCAATATGACAGAAATGTGATTCATGATGGGTGAATGAACACTTACACCCTGGAGAAGAATGGGAGAACACACATGTTGCTTCCAATTAAGGATAAGGAGGTGAAGCCGGAAGTAAGAAACACTGTACTTCTCATGAGTGGGAAGGAACTTCTTACAGAAGTTAAGAAGAAGGAGGATCCACAATTCTTTGTGGTCAGGAAACCAAAGATTGTTCTGACTAGAACAAGAGTGGATGATTTACCAGATGAAATTCAGGAACTACTGGAAGAGTTCGCTGACATAATAGTGGATGAATTACCTCGTTCGTTGCCACCGATCAGGAGTGTGAGTCATCATATTGATCTCATACCAGGATCCAGTTTTCCAAACAAAGTCGCGTACAGATTGACGTCGCAAGAGAATGAAGAGGTTAAAAGGAAGGTCCAGGAGTTATTGGACAAAGGTTTGGTCAGGGAAAGATTGAGTCCATGTGTTGTTCCAACAGTACTCAGTCCGAAGAAAGACGGAGGCTCGAGGATGTGTACTGATTCGAGGGCGATTAATAAGATAACCATCAGTTACAGATTTCCATTATCAAGGATGGATGATCTAATGGATTTCTTGAGTGGAGAAAAATATTTTTCAAAGATTGATTTGAAAAGCGGATATCACTAGATTCACATGAGAGAAGGCGATGAATGGAAGACAACATTCAAAACAAACGAAGGGTTGTATGAATGGCTTGTTATGTTGTTTGGCTTAACAAATGATCCAAGTACCTTCATGAGGTTGATGAACGAAGTCTTGAGGGAGTTCATTGGGAAGTTTTTCATTGTGTACTTGGATGACATACTGGTTTACAGTAAGACAGTGGCAGAGCACTTGAAGCATTTGGCTACAGTGATGCAGAGACTACAGCAGGAGAAGTTGTTGATTAACATGAAGAAGTCCTCATTCATGAAGACAGAGCTCATTTACTAAGGGTTTGTTATTTCTACAAATGAGTTGAGGATGGATCCAGATAAGGTGGAAGTGATTAAGAATTGGCCATCACCGAAGAATATCTTTGAGGTGAGAAGTTTTCACGGACTGGCTAGTTTCTACCAAAAATTCATCAGAAATTTCAGTGGAATTAGTGCAGCAATGATGGATACAGTGAAGAAACAGCATAAGTCTTTTCACTGGAAAACAGAGGTTGAGAAAAGTTTTAATCTGTTGAAGAGGAAGATTACGGAACAACCAGTTTTGGTGTTGCCAGATTTCCAAAAGACATTTCAGGTGAAATGCGATGTAAGTGGGTTTGCAATTGGGGCAGTCTTAAGTCAAGAAGACATGCCGATAGCGTACTTCAACGAGAAGCTAAATGAGGAAAAATTGAAGTACTCCACATATGATAAGGAGTTATATGCTATCATACAGGCATTGAAGAAATGGAGGCATTACTTGATCCCGAAAGAATTTGTTTTATACAGTGACAATCATGCACTGCAGTTTGTGACTCAATAGGAGAAGTTGAATCAGAAACATGTAAAATGGGTTGAGTATATGCAAAATTTCACATTTGTGATTAAACATATTTCTGGTACTGCTAACAAAGTTGCTGATGCTTTGAGCAGGAAGTGTTTGCTGTTGCAGGAGTTCCGAGTCAATACGTTAGGTTTTGATGATTTCAGGGACATGTACGCAGATGATCAGGATTTTAAAGAAGCGTATGAAGCAACTAAGAATCTAGTTCTCAGAGACAGAAGCCAATGGGCCGAATACATGATCCAAGAAGGATTTATGTTTAAGGGCAATCAACTGTGTATTCCGAAATGCTCCATGAGGGAGAACTTGCTGAAGGAGAAACACAGTGGAGGATTGGCAGGACATTTTGGTCATGACAAGACATTCGCGAAGTTGAACGAGTCATATTTTTGGCCAGAAATGTGAGAAGACGTCAAGATATTTGTAGACAGATGCATAATTTTCCAGCATTCTAAGGGAATGAAGCAGAATGCAGGTTTTTATCAGCCATTTCCCATACCAGAGAGACCGTGGGATGCGATTAGCATGGATTTTGTATTGGGGTTGCCAAGGAAACAAAGAGGTTGTGATTCAATCTTTGTGGTGGTGGATAGATTTTCCAAAATGGCACACTTCATTCCATGTCAGAAGACCAGTGACGCAACTCACATTGCGAACCTGTTCTTCAAAGAGGTCATTCGACTTCATGGGTTTCCAAGAAGCATTATTTCGGATCGAGACACCAAATTCATAGGGCATTTTTGGAGGACCTTATGGAAGAAGATGGGAACTAACTTGTTGTTTAGTTCAACTTATCATCCTCAGACAGATGGACAGACATAAGTGGTGAAAAAAAGTCTAGGAGACTTGCTGAGAAGCTTGGTGACAGAGCACCACAACCAGTGGGACCACATATTACCACAGGCAGAATTTGCATACAATGACTCAGTCAACAAGAGTACAGGGAAAAGTCCATTTCAGGTTGTCTATGGGATGTAGCCGAGAGGAATTTATGAACTGAGGGATTCGGAACAGACTTCTACTAGGAGCGCTAGTGCAGAGGAATTAGCAGAAGCGATGAAAGAACTTCACAGCCAGGTGAAGGAGCGACTGCTAAAATCAAGCCAAGAATATAAACGCAGAGCAGATCAACATAAGATACAACTTCAGTTTGAAGTTGGTGATCTGGTTCTAGCACATTTGAGAAAGGAAAGGTTCCCGAGGGGAACATACAATAAGCTGAAGATGAAGAAAATCGGGCCATGCAGGGTCTTGAAGAAATTTGGGGACAATGCTTATGAGATTGAATTACCCGATGGGATCGGAATATCTCCGATATTCAATGTCTCAGATTTGTACCCATATATAGCTGAAGAAACAGGGACTAGAGGTGAGCAACCAGTGATCCAGTGGATGAAACAGATGCCAGTTGCAGAGAAGCCGCAGATGGAGTGCATACTGGATAAGAGAGTGAGCAAGAGGACCAGGTGAAGGCAATACTTCGAGTATCTGGTTAAGTGGAGAAATCATCCAGTTGAAGATGCCAGCTAGGAGACTGAAGCAGAGATACAAAAGCATGGACATACTGTGCGGGAGCTCATGGACAGGAGCCCATGAAATTTTTCAAGTGAGGGAATATGATGCAAGAGCATCTCCCACATCAAGTGAGACAACGCGAAAGCAGAGGACAACTGGACAAGCCAACACAAATCTTGAAATTACCTTGAAGTTGTTGCGTGATCTTAAATGAGCCATTAAGATGAAGCACACTTGTATATTGTAATTGGACCTTGAGCCTTTAGCTCTCGTCCTTAGTAGGTAGAGTCATTTAAGATAGTTAATGCAGGTAGATAGAATTTAATTCTAGATTAGACTATTTGAGAGCGCAAGAGGGAAACAGGATATAGACACCCTCATTGTGTATTGTAACATTATTGAAGCATTAGAGAAAGAGCATGCATAGAGCTGTGTAAGACCACCCATGTACAGATATTTGAATTAATAGAAGAAATCTTTGATTCAAATACATGGTTTTGTGTCTGTTCTCTGTGTACTAATGTTGAATGCTATACTCATGAATGATTGCTTCCTGTTATACATTTTCTTTATATGCTGTGTATATGATTTCATGTTTAAATTGAAGTCTGAGAGGAAGAAGGAATGAGTTTCAATTGTTTCTCTATTTGAGCCAGAGAATTCCTGCAAGGAGTGCAGTTGAAGTGTCCGCAAGGAGTGCATTGACAGAGGTTTCAGATAGAGATTGTTGTAGGAAAATCTGCCTGCGGACAAGTAGATCGACCTCTAAGGCTTGACCTTAACCCTAGACAGAAAAGTGCTTATCATGGAAAATGAATTTCTTTCGAATCTATCTAAGCCTAATGCATGAGAAGGGAGAGTAATAGAAGTACCTCTTAACCGACGTTTGTCCCTGCACGCTCCGAGTTGCGCTCCAATCCTTTGCTCCTCGCTGAGGTCTGTGGACAAAACAAGATACGACCACTTCCTACTCTATTGACATTAGCTTGAAAACAGATCTATCACTGAATGATAAGTTCATGTAACATCAGACACAAACTAGAAAGAAACAGGCAAAGCGTGTCATATTAATGAGAATAACAACAACAGTACTTACAATCGTAGATGCGAATGCGACAGCTTCGTCAAGTCCTCTTCGTCTAACCCTTGCCTAAACGATCCACAACCTGGATGACAGCAGCTTCGATGATTGCTCTCCTTTGGCTGACTGCAAGTTTCCTCCAAG